>VWZV01008007.1:1484736-1517686 GCA_013397155.1 Irena cyanogastra | reverse complement strand
GAGCAGGGCAATCTGCTCCTTTCCCCAGCTTCTCTCCTCTCCTACCCCGGGCACCCACAGCCCTGGTTCTGCCACAACTGCTGGGCTTCCTCCTGAGAGGTGCCCCAGTCCCTCTGGGAATGCTGAGAGCTGAAGAACTGCAAATGAAAGGCAGAGAGGGGCAGAATTTGCTGGTTTGGGCAGAGGGATGTGGTTCAGCAAAGCCAGTAGAACTGCAACTTTTGTTTAAATATTCCTAGGTGAAAAAAAAAAAAAGGGATAAAAACAGGAAAAGAAAGATAAATTTTGAAAGAAATTGTCATATTTTCTTGTGTCATTAGCTGAGCATTAAAATCAAAGCTATACTACTTACTTGGATGTGTTTACTGTTCTAGGTCGTGAATTTTTACACGTCTAATACAATTTTAATACTTCTATCTTTTACAACAGGACTTAGTTCAGACCAAAATAATCACTGTTTTAACTTTTTTTCTTAGCCACAGAAAGCAGTCCACTTCATTACTGCACAAGCAGCAAGCCTCCCCAGTCCATCATTAATTCTCACTGTTTTAATTACAAGAAAGAAAAAACCCATTCTCTCTGGAAGAGTTTGTGCATAATGACACTGTAAATACAAATCTTAACACAAAGCCACAAGGTACAAACTAGACAGGCCAGCTGCTAAAGTCAGGTTCTGGTAAAGATCAGATTTGGTAGGAAATTAATTTTTCCCTCTGTCAAGCTGGTCTTAGGCTGCTCTAAACCCACTGAAATTCACTGCATCACATCTGTCTGCATGAGAACAAAGCCTTTAAAACTGTCCTAACAACGAGTTCAAACCACATCCCTACATCCTAATTTGAAAAAGTTCAGGGAAATGTCAGCTCTGAGTGTCTAGAAAAGAACTATTTCTATAATGAGCATGGACTGGGATTCTAATCCCAAGCAGCTCTTCAGCGTGGGGAAAGTTTTGATGAAGATGCAAACTTGGTCTCATTTCTAGTTTGGGCTGGTTTCTTCAGCTACTTTTACAACAGAAGCCAAATCAATAAACCCAGAGCTCATCTACAGTAATACAGATCTGTGAGGGATGGGATTTTCAAAGGTATGAACAGCCTTCATTAAGAACATTTCAACCCCATGGCTTTTGGATCTCAAACTGAAGCAAGAGGCAAGTGATACAACACAGAAATTTCATGTCCGTGTTCCCAAAATTTGGAGTCCACCCTGGGCATGTGTGGCACCTCAGAGATAACAAGTTTGCATGTAAATTAGGAAATTTAGGAAGCTTAAGGTGATGTGGATGAATGCACTCCATATATAAGTATATGGCTGAAAGGCTGGAGCCTTTTTGTTTGTTTTAATTTTCATAATCAGTGATATAAACTGTGATATTTCACATTTCAAACTGGTGAGAATTAGCCAAAAGGAGATAAAGTGAGGGGGAAAAAAATCTAAATGTAAACCACAACCTTCCAATAAAATCTAAGAATTCCTCCAGGTTGAGATTTTGATAAATAATTTTGATAAATAAATAAATTTTGGCTGCATTTGTAAGGCAACACAAAGACCACAGTCAGCACCCACGTCCAAGAGATACAGCTGCAAACTGAGAGGATTTTTCTGTCTATTTCTGATCCAGCCCTGAAACTTTCTGTCTGAGAGCTGTGCCTGACTCAAATTCATCTGCTTCCAAGCACTAAGTCTCCCAATGCTGGGAAATAGATGTGATTAGACAAATAGATAAGAAACTCTAGGGATCTTGTTAATGGTCAGAGTTTTCTGCTTACTCAGGACTATTTTAAAAGAGTATTAACAGAAGCAAAGAGGACAACAAGAACACCTGGCATTCATGCTAATAATAAAAAAAATCAATTCATGAGTTAAAGCAAATCCAGAACCAGAGAAATAGACTCTTCTACTAAAAGAAATACATTTTTCTTCTATTATTTATTTTTACAACTAATGACTACTTGTACTAGGACTTTTTATTTGTTCCCATCCTGGTTACACTGCATTCAGTTCAGCTACTGAAAGATCTAGCAGGTGTATTATTAGAAGTAGCACAATCTTCTACAGAACACAGAAAGGGAAAAGCTTCTTGCATGTATCTTTGCTGATTAACAGGTTCTAACAGTAACAACTGGAGCAAAAGTGGCCAATACAAATAACTTGCAATAATTATTTTCATACACACACACACACACACACACACAAAAAGCAAATATGAAATGGTTCCTCTGATACAGAAAATATCCTGACAACCTGACCTGTCACCAGTGAAACCTTATCAACTTCTGTGGCTTAAATTTTGGATTAAAGTGAGTATGGTGAGAAAGACAGAGAGCTGCTGAGAGGATAATAATGTACCTTCACATCCTGCATACCTTCAAATACTGCATAATTCTCAGGTTCAGCTGTACCCTCCATCCTCATCCCAATTCTGTGTGGTGATACTGTCATCAAGAGGCTGATCAGACCCAGCTCTCAAGAGAACACATGCAACTGCATTTCTAGCATGGACAGAACTCCAATTGAAATCATGGAACAAAATCCATCCCCTACTGGACAGAAAACACAATTCTGCAGCCCAGACTGATTACTTTTCATGGAAGATGGATGGATGATAGAGTTGATATAGAGACTTGCTCCACAAAGAGCAAGAGTTTGTACAATGAGGCCACCTCACTAGGTGAGAAATAATTCCTTTAAAGAAATAACCTTGTTGTGGCCCTGAGCTGTCTGCCTGTTCTCCTGTACTTCTGTCTGAGCAGCTGCTCTCCTCTTTCCATGGGCACCCTGGTTCACAAAATCCAGCAAGGCTGCTCACAAGGAAGCAGAGACTGGGAAAGCTAGCAGGAAACAAAACTTAAAAAAGACTACTTCAGAAACCCTGAATACTGAGGTATCAAAAGAAAAGGACTTATTTTAGAGACATAGTTACAAACAGCCCACAGCTTTGCAGCCACTGAGAAAATCAGCAGAAGAGCCTTCCATGACTTTATTTATGCTATATTTACCAAAGTATGACACGTTAGGGAAAATGTAGACTTTTGTTTCACTGGTCTCCTGTAAAGTAGGTTTTTCTTTCTGATTTTGGATTGAACATCTGACCAATTTTCAGCAACATAAAGAATAGTGGCTGGGGCCTTTTTCCTTTTTCCTTTCCTTTCCGCTGTCAGTGAACACGGATATGAAGAATTTAAAGGCCAAACAAAGGTAATGTACCAGGAATTACTTATTCCTCTCAAACAGCTTCCTCTTCTCCCCTTTCCCCATTTCTGATCAGGACCATGGTAATTGCCATTACTTAGTGGGAAGGGGTCCTCAGGAGCCCTGGGAACTTTCTTGGGGTGAGTGGCAGAAGTAATCACTTCAGCTGTTAGGCAAACAAAACCAGCTATCAGTTCTCACAGGGCTTGTAAACCCCACATGAACTGCTCTGTCCCCTTCCTTTGCTTAAGCTATTTGCTGACTGGCTGGCAGAAGAATGCCATCAGTGTTTGCTCAGTGCCTACAAAGCATTTTTCCAAAAGTGAAAAAGCATGGATCCTTCACCTCTCCCCTCCAGCCCAGACTCCGAGCAGGACCCAGCTCTCCTGCCTGCTCTCTTCTTTCCAGAGAGTCTGCCTCTCTTGGACTGCTTTAAAAACCCCCTCTGGTGTGTTTCCTTTATGCACTGGCACACATTTTGCTGTCAGTTCTTAGTCTGTCATCAATGAACTCTGCCAGCTCAATGGAGCCGAAGCAGCTCGCAGTTGGCAGCAAAGATCTATTGAAGTGCAGAGTAACATTTTTTCAATAGCAGCCTTTCATGTAAAATACTCAACTCCAGTGCAGCCTTTCTGCTACAGGCTGCCATTAAACTGTAATTCCCTGATAGACTTACAACCATGATTTCCTACCAGCTGGCCTGGGAAATGATTTCAGTACTTCAGCGGGCAGAGCTGTTCCTCAGACAGCACAGAGACAGAAATGCACGGTGGGATTGCAGTCCCTGGGCTGGGAAGGCAGGAATGCTGCAGCTCCAGCCGGGGACAGGTTTCCACAGTAGATGGCAGCACCCAAAACTCTCAAACTTTCCAGCTGGCCAAGATGCTCCAGAGGCTCTCAGCTTCTGCAGTCTTACTTCATTTCCACTCACTGCCTACAATGGGGATGTTTTCCTCCTTCCCTGTCCTATCCCTGTGGTAATAACCTCAATTTCCTTCCAAAAGTCTTTCCCTACACCCCATCATTCTAGAGCAGGTGATGCTCAGCTTGTTCTGCTAAAGAGACTTCCAGGATGAGTGAGAACTGAGAAACTGGCTCTTTGCTGGCTCTTATTTAACAGCTTTATCTCACCCCATAAATAGAAACCAATATGACATATTCATCAGGGCATGAAAGTTTGTGCTTCACTTGGAGCATCTGTGGAGTGAAAACAGGGGAGCAGTAACAGGCAATGCTCACAGAGATTACAGGCCAAAGGAACTGAGATGTGGAGAGGGAATGGATGCCTGGAGAAGGCTGACCTAGAACAGAGGCTGGACAGAGCTAAAGAATAAAGCAGGGATTTATTAGGAGACCTCAATGGATCCACCTTGGGCAGTGCAAGAGCCCAGCCAGGGCTACACCCAAGATGAACCAAAATGGTCACAAAATGCACAACCGGTCACAGGGCCTGTCACTTTTATAAGTTCTGCTCTATTTGCATATTGGAGTTAATTGTGCAATTACAGCTTTAGCCTATGAAGTCCCATCCTGCTTGTTTTTCTCTCTTCAGTCCATTTTATTTCTGCTCTTGGGCCAGAAACTTGTATCAATTGTCCTTGTTCCCCAGCTAGAGAAGGAATTGTTTTGTCTCCCTGCTCTGTGAAGAGAGCTCACCATCCCCTAATATGAAGCTCAGACCCACACACTAAAGCAGCACGGAATCTGAAAAATATGAAAGCTAAAACTTAAGGCATCAGCATGAGCTTCAAGCAACCATTCTTGGCTTTGAAAACTGAAAGCACAGCATATGTTGTCTTTACTATTCTCCCCCTCTGGCAGAGAGATGTCCCATTACTCGTGTACAGCAGGGAAGAGGGCATGTTTCCCTCTGTACCAACTCCATGTCTCCTCACAGGACCATGGAATGGCCTGGGTTGGAAGAGACCTTGAAGATGATCTAGCTACAACCCCTTGCCATGGGCAGGGACACCTCCCACTGTCCCAGGTTGCTCCAAGCCTTGTCCAACCTGAACTTAGACATTTCCAGGGATGGGGCAGCCACAGCTTCTGTGGGCAACCTCTGCCAGCCAGGGCCTCACCACCCTCACAGGGAAGAATTTTTTTCCTAATATCTAATCTAACCCTCCTCTCTGTCCTATCTGAAAAGTCCCAATTCTCTCTGCCTTTCCAGACACTTCCCTTCCAGCTGCTGGCTGTGTCTCCAGCCTGCCTTGACCTGCTACACCTGTAGAACTCACACAAATGCTCCCAAATTTCTCTCAGGTCTGAGGAACAGTAACCAGCACCTTCCTAAACTGTTCCAACTGCCTTGGCTCATTTAGCCTAAAGCCAGCACAAGCAGCAGTGACAGTCCCACAGGCAGGGAGCTCTTCAAAGAGCAAAGCACAGCCAAAGGGGACTGTGTGCCCCAACACCAAGGTCCTCAGAAGCAGAAAGGGATGGCAGAAAAGGCTGCAGAAGACATGAAGCTGAGCTCTCACTTGCAGTGACACAGGAATTACAATGTGCTGCTGCACAGCTGTCTGCTGGGTACATCCAAACCAAAACCCACCATGGCACGGCTAGCAGTGGCCACTTTGGGAGGCAGACCTAGTTTTAACCAAAGAATAAAAAGACCCAAAGCTATAATTAAAAAAAAATAGCACTTCATTCTGTACTTTTCCTAGTACTGCCTTTTCAAACTGCCTTTAGCTCGTGTTGATTTGGCAACAAACGTGTTACAGAGATTTGCAGTGGCCCTGACGTGTATGAAGCAACACAGGCTGGTTTCTTCTTCCTCCAGATTTCTCTGGCAGTGTAATGCACTTGAGGAAAGTACAGTGAGACAAATACGAGTGGGGAGGGTTACTGCTACCTCTAGTACTACCCTGCAATCACATTTTAGAGTGTCTAAGCTGATTTCTTAGTGCAAATACAGAAGTCATTGCTCCTGCAAATAAATACATGGGATTGTTTTCCTGTTATGCACCTGATAATTTAATTTCAGGCTCTAATTTTTCATGGGGTGCATTTCTAAACCTTGTTTTAAGTGCCCAGACCCCTCTGTTTTGCCTCCTGCATTCAGAGTTTTTGTGGCCAAGGACAGGGAAGAAAGGAAAGGTAGCACTGTTTGCTGTGGCTTTCATTCTGCTCCACTCCCTTTCCCAGATGAATGCAATAACTTTCACTGCCACTTTGTCAGCAAGACAGAAATATGCAGCATCAAACATGCCATGTTAAAGTGCTGTCTGGGATATGAGCTGAGGGAGCTTGGGCCTTGGCTTGTGTCAACAGCATCTTTCACATCTCACAGGCATGGGGAGATGAAGGTCACTGAGGAAGAGCACTTGAATCAACACAAACCCAACTGACAGTGCTAAGCTTGAAAGGAAAAATTGCTCCCTATTTCTATTCCTCTTTTTTGACCAAAAATAATAGGAGGAAGGTATCTATTTTAAAATATCACACTGCTATCAGCCACTCACCCCCAGACAACCTGCACCTCTTAGATAATTATAGCACTGTGCCCTCCAGCACCAGCAATGTGAACCCTCCTAACACACTCCAAATTCCTGTCTTTGTGCAGGACTGGGACTGGAATGTGCTTTTCCTACTCCTTAAAGCCACCTTGCCAGCCAGACATTGGATGCCACTGGGAAAAGCCTCTGTATCTATCAAATACCAAGTGGACCAGCAGGAAGTGACAGAAGGGGACAGAAATGCACATTCAAGTCTGACCTGTGCACTAATTCAACAGTGTGGGGCAATCTGAATGAAAGGACAGCAGATAATTCATCCTGGCAGCAACACTCTAGTCCCATATTGTCTTCCACAGATGAACTCAGAGAATATGAAAAACCCCAGGTAATGAGTCCCTTTCATTATGCTTATATACTAATTAGGTAAGGACTTGCACTGGCACTGCACAGCGGGGAGTATGAAATGCAGCAGAATTAGGAGGCCTGCAAAAGGGGGGACAGAAAGTCCACGGGTTTATCACAAACATTGCCCCCAATCTTGTGCTGTTGTCACTGTCTGAAGCAATCCCACACTTCCCTGCCCTGGATACAGAGTGATGTTAACAACATCAAATCAACAGCAGGGCTACTGGCCCCCCAAGTGCCTGGAGTTTAGTCCCTCTCTCCAACAATCAGCACAACAGCAGCCACTCGAATGCAGCTGCAGGCCCTCTCAAAGGATGGCAAATCTACCACATCATTTCAGGAGATGGAGAGATCAAGGCTAATAAAGAAACAACCCAGGCCATTGATTTTTCAGCTTTACAAGATGTTGCAGACAGAGCTGGTTCTGTGGCATTGGGCACGTTGTCAGAGTTTAGCATGGAAATAAAGAACGTGTGACCCCTGCCACACACTCCATGTAGTACCCATGGTAAACTTTTTCTGATGGCAGTGAGGTTTGCATGTTTTTCATTATGAATTCTTCAGAAATAAGAAACTCTGTGCAGTGCTGCCCACAGAGCTGGCAATTTCCTTGTTGTCCTACACTGCATTCTCCTGTGAGCTCTGTGCTGCCTGGGACTCCAGTGCTGGAGAAGGCATCTGGGCTGGACAGACAGAAAGGGAGCACCAGCCAGAATCACAGACACTCCTGGACTACTACACAGAGGGTGAATATTAAAGCTCTAGAGCAATCCCAGTCTCTCTGGATTCTCACTCCCTTTCCCATAGGAACACGTGCCAAAGCACAGTTAATCTCACTTTTCCCTTTTGTGCTCCTTAGCTAAGCATCAGATGGAGACAAAAACCCCTACAATTATTTTCTATTAATAACTAAAAAAAAAAATCTAAAAAATTCTCTAAATACAATAAAAAAAATCAACAATCTTTTAAATCAATAACAACAAAAAAATCAATCTCTTCAAATCATTAAAAAAATCTAAGTTACAAAAACTCCATATCTTCTATAATATCATCAATCTTCTTTAAATCATAAAACAATTTCTAAAAATGAAAAATCTTTTTATACATAACAAAAATGAAAAAATTCTAAAAACTGTTTATAAGTTTAATGTAGTTTTTAAATAATTATTCACTAATTTTTAAATATTCAATTTTTCTATTAAAATGTAATTTATCAATCTAAATTAGTTAATTATTTTTCTATAATAACTTCAACGTAATAAACATTACTATAATTTTCATTTAAAATCTACTTTTATCTTCACTTCTTACTAAAACAACACATTTCTCTCCTATTCTATAATAAATTTCTACACTACAAAAAACCAAATAAATGTTGTCCTTCTTTCAACATTTATAACAGGAATTGCAAATTTACTTTACAAACACAAAATAATTCTTATTAAAAACACCCATAAATATCACTAAATTCTAATTACTTAACCAAAATTAAGTAACAGAAAAGGAATATGCTGCCAGTACAGTTTCACTGTCAGGGCTGTGTCCCAGCATTATTTATGCTCCATCATGGTTGATGTTCTCTGCTCCCGATGAAAGGAGAGCAGATACAGCCTCCAGCCACGAATTCACAGTCCCTCCTACATTGTCACCTGAAGGGGAATTCCCAGTGCAAAGAAATGCCAAGCTGTGAAATAGTTGGGTTTTGGGAAAATCCTCAGTTCAGGTGGCAGGAGTGCACGGAGTCCCTTTCAGGACAATGGTGAACAGCAGCCAGCAGGGCACTCTGCACTCTTGGTGAACTCGAGACTGGTCCCATACTGAGCTGTACAGCAAGAAAGAACCAGCAGCTGGTCAGAAGAGATTGCTCCCCTCTGCTTATTTGAAATTGCATATGCAGTAGTAAAGGAGAGATGTCAGCAGACCAAAGAGAGCCCAGCAGAGGATAGATAATGTGATTAGGGAGGGAAAGAACCACACAAAACACGAGGGCAGGGTGAGGAAATGGGGGTTTGTCCACCCTGGAGAGGAGGCAGCCCATGTGGGAATCTAGCTGCATACCTCCACTGCCAACAGGGAGCTTCCAGAGGCAAGAGAGCTCTGTGCAAGTTGGAAGGTGGGGAACTGTCACTGTCTAGAAGTCTCTGTTTGCAATTCTGTGCTGCCTTCCCCTTACACATTGCTTCACTGGTGAGATGAGGGGGGCTGAAATGCTTCATCCAGGCAGTGCCATTATCTTATCAACAGAATGTCCATCACAAAATGAGAGGAGGAAAAAAAACCCAGAGAAACACGCAGAGCATGGCCCTCAGGTGTGTGACTGCCTGGAGGAAAGAACCTGCCCCTCATTTCTGGGCCTACTTGTGCATATTGTCCCCCACAGCCAGTGCATGGAATGGCACAGTGGCACAGAGCCCTGAGAGGGATTCTCCTCATCTGCAGGGCACCTGTTCTTAACAAGCTTTTCAGGTGATTTAGAAGGTGGCATTCCTATGCCTCCCTAAACCTTTCTGTCTGCAATTTAAGCCAGCATGGACATTTTCTCTGATGCACCCCTGGCTGTTCTGGCTGTCAAGTATGGAGGCTGAGAGCTGTCATGGACAAGGAACCATGCATTGTTTGTGCTTAAACCCACCCCAGTATTCTGTGTTTACTGCCAGCTGCCATTAGAACAGAACATCTTCCTTAGGCTGAAACAAGAAGCTGACTCTGATATCACTTGAATCACAAAAAGAGAACTACTGCAATGCCCAAGTCACTGCCTGTGAGCAAACTGCAGATAAATGATAACTCCTGCCACAAGGGAGGGACAGTCAACATGAACCTCTACCAGCATCAGCTCACCATTCTTATTAACTGAGCACCCACTTCCCACTTCTAAGTCATATGCTGCTACTGAAAATGAACACGAGGATTCCATTGAAATCAATAAACAGGAATGAAATACTTCACAGGGAAACTGTTAGAAAGCTGGACCTGTTAAAGAGTTACTGGAGTGGTCAGATGATGATGGGCTGTTCCAAGAAGATGTGAACTCTGCAGTGTACTTCAGTTTTTTTGCCTCTGAGGAAGAAGATTTCTTTGATATGTGAATATTCTAAAGAGCAATGGGGATCTCCAAAAAGCAACATCAAATGAAGGTCCTGGCATGACAATTTCAGCCTTCACAAATCCATCTTCAGACAGTAAAGGATGATCCCATTTTCCTGGGAACCCTGCCCCACAGAAGTACTGACCTGTGCAAGTGCTTTTCATGACATTTGTCTGAAGGCTGAAAGCTGCCAGTCATGTGCAAGAGGATGGGAAATCGTGAAAGTGTGTGTGGGTTACTTCCAATCTTTCCATGAACACAAAAAAGACCAACCCAGCATTACAGTCAGGCAGGTTTAGCAGCCCTTGGGAAAGATTTTACAAAACCCTTCCACAGAATTGTTTTCCCTTTGTAAGTCAGCATTGTTGTTTAACACAATGGCCTCCACTTAGCACCAGCTGAGGGTCAGCAGCCCTCCTGTGAGAGGTAAAACAGGTGCCTCCCAGCACTGAGAGGAGCTAAATAGATAAAACATTTTAGCTGAAAGAGAAAATACCTGCCTGAAAATCCCACACGAGTGGCTTTATGTGCTGCACTTCACCTGCAGCTGTAATGCAGCTCGGAGGGCTCTGAACAAACTCACTCACAGCCTGGGCAGGGAAATGCTGGGCCTGGAGCTCCCTGGGCTCCAGGAGCTCAGCTCAGCTGGGCTGAGGATGCTGAGGCAGAGAACAGGGACTGTGCCTGCTGCCAGCTCTGCCTCTGCACTGGCTGGGTGTGAGCCACCTCCTCGTCAGGGACAGACATCTGACAAGGGCTTCGTTTCACCTGCTCTTTCTCAGCAATTTTTTCTTCTCTTTCTACATTGAAAATCATTGCTAAAAATCCATCAGTTTGTAGAATCAGGAAAGGGAGAGGCTGAGATCTTCAGGCCCTCATCACATTTACACCTGGGGGGAGAAAAGTGCTTTTTAAGCTCATACCTCCCTATAGAATAAACTTTGAATAAAAATGTGATACAGCGTTTTAATGGCTGTAATATTATAATAGCTTGTCCTTTTTCTAGGAAGAAGTTGCTCTATCAACAGGCTCTCTGAACAGCTGACTAATCTTAAACAGTTCCTGAGTTTTGATCTGAGTTATTTAAATAATTAGTTCTGCAAAGCTACAGTGTAGACAGCATCTACATTTCTACATTTTGCCTTCCCCTCTCTTCTGAATTCTTGCACTTGGGTCCCATGCACCTGAACTTTTGCAAACACCCACAGAATAACTTGCCTAATAAAGAGTTTGCTTAAACTACATAAATGTCTGTTAGCAACTCAGGTGATGCACAGCAGACAAGACTTCCCAAAGAGGGACAAAGGGCCATTAATTCTAGTTACTGCACGTATGAAATATACAGCAAACAGCAAATATCCACAGGAACACACACAGCACACACGTTTTTGTCCCAGAGGACAAAACTCAGAAATAAGAACCAGGAATGACAGAAAACAACCCTGCAGTATTGCTGAAAACCATTCAGCTTTAGAAGTAGAGATCAAATGTTTGCCTGTGAGGATAGACACAAAGATGACAACAGCATCAGAGAACACCCTGTTGTGAGTGGGGTTCCTGCCATGCTAGGAGAAGATGTTCAAATAATAAGTTTATTTTGACAATAAGATGTGTTGTGTTGGTAGGTGTTCTGTATGAAAAGCAGAAAGTACTCCCCAAATAACAATAACAATAATAACAACAACTTCAGGTGTCTGGTTGCCAGCACTAGCACTTCCTAGGTGTGAAGGAGTATAAGGATGTCTGCTTTTATGGTTCTTTGTTGGACAGAAGGGGTATCTATGATACTGATGGATAAAAAAAGTATCCTGTAAGAAGTTATCATGATACACCAATTGACTAGGAAGGTCAATGCTAGTGACTGACTGATTAAAATGAGATTTATAAAAAAGAATCAGCTGAATACCTTGTATACATGAAATATTGTGAACAACAGATAATGCACCAGGGGATTTATTACTAAAACCAATTTGATTTGTAAGCTGTAGGTAATTTACAACCTGCAGCTGAATAAGAAACAGGCTGCTCTCCTCTAGAAAACAATTCTCTTGGCAAAAAAAAAGAGAAAAAAACCAACCAGAGGGGGAAAGAGAAAACCCCACAACCCTTAAGGTGGCAGAGCTCTGTGCTCCACAACTCCATGTGCTGCATTGTCAACCAGGCTGGCGGAGGGGAGAAAGCTGACAGCTCTCCAGAGGAGCTGTGCAGGAGTCTGGAACGGCACAGACCTGATCCTGCATGTAATGAGAGAGAGCAGAGCTGGAGGCAAATCCCTCCCTGGCTGCAGGGGAGGCACAGCCCGGCTGCTGCTGAGCCCCCTGTGTGCCCCTGGCACACACACAGCTTCAGTGTGCTGGGGGGAGCAGGGGAACCAGAACCTCTGGGTTCTGCTTGTCAGAAATGCACCACAAAAAGGTGCATATTACTACTACTACTACTACTATTATTATTATTATTATTATTATTATTATGTGCATCGTATTATTATTATTTAATAATATTATTTAAATAGAACAGATTCTATTATATTATTGAAATATATTAATATGTTATATATTATTATATATTCTATTATTCAATTATATTATTAAAAAACCCCAACCTGCACTCAAAGCATCTTACTCGAAAATCCAGAGAACAGACAGCCAAATCAAGGAAATACTGACATAGCTGTGCTCCTCTTTTATGCCTCAGGTTAAGCACACTGGAAAATCCTCATTAGCTGACAGTTTTAGCTGAAGGTCTTCAGCACCAGGCTAGCTGAGAATATTAGGCCTCATTAAATTAAAAAAAAAAAGAGAGAAAAAGAAAAAAGGAACAAATATAGCTGTTGTAATACTCCATTTGGTTTGCCTAATTCTGCATTAATTGGTACCCGTGTAACAGATCTCTTGCATTCCTTGTGCAACTACACCAAACACAGGCACTTAACACGACTGAGCACAGCAAACACAATCAATCCTTACTTTTGCTCCTGCCAATGCTGTCCCAAAAAGGCTCTGAAGGAAGATAGAGACTTTTCATGACCTCCCAGCAGGTGAGGCAACCCAGAAAATGTGGCTGTGGTAGCAACTTTGACTGGAGCATCTTCTGGACATGGAAAGGCTGAGGGAGCTGGGGCTGTTCAGCCTGGAGAGGAGCCCCAGGTGAGAGGGGTCCTCATCCCTGTGTGTCCCTGCCTGTCCCTGTCTGCAGGGAGGGCTCAGAGCAGGGACCAGGCTCTCCTCTGTGGGGCCCAGCAATGGCACACGAGGAATGGGCAGGGACCGATCCCAGGAAGTTCCACCCGGACAGGAGGAAGAACTTTTCCAACAGAGACAGAGAGGGTGTGGTACTTCCTCACTGGAAGACCCATCTGGACACAATCCTGTGCCATGTGCTCTGGGGTAACCCTGCTGGAGCAGGGAGGTGGGACCAGATGAGCCACTGTGGTCCCTTCCAGCCTGACCCATTCTGGGATTCCATCAACCTGGAATCTTCTCCCTCCTTTCAGGCAGCAATGCAGAGGAGGGTGTTTAGCAGGATGGCTGTACCACCTGCACACAGGTGGCATTAATCAACACAGAGCTGTGTATTAAAACACACACATCTGCATGGACCTAGAGAGCATTGACACGAGGCAGAGAAGGAACACACAGTTTATTCTTTGCATAATATTCACAGATGTGATTTGGGGTTTTATCTGTTCTGACATGTGATCTCTCCCATGGCATTGCAGGGTAATGATACAAAACCACCACTTGAAGGCATATGAAATCCTTAGGAAAGGCAGCAGTGCCAGTCAGCATTGAGTGGAGTGGAGATGCTGCTGGCATGCAGATTTTTAAAGCAAAGTATGTCACTGGCATTGCTTTGTGTCCAGTGTGCCTCAATTAAAATCAGTCACTGTGCAACAATTTAAAAGAAGAGAAATACCAACAGAAAAATAAAGAATGACTTTATAGCCTCATGCTTGTGGCAAGTAGGATCTGTATGAGGATTATGATAATTGTGACAAAATTAATAGGTATTTCATGCTGTAATTTGGGGAAAGACAGTGTACTAGAACAGAAAGGAAGATTATGGTCAGGTCTCTGCTTCTCCATCAAAGCCCCAAGGTTGTGCTGCAGGACACTCACACTGACCCTGCCGACCTGGGCTCCAAAGCCCTGGCACCTTCTCATGAAGTTCCTCTGTCCAAAGTCTTTAGGGGCAGTAGGACGAAGAGTCATCAAGAGTTGAGGCTAGAAAATGCTTGAGAAAGGGAAAGAATGCAGAGCTCCACTTTTTAAAGTGCTGAGATCCTTTTACTTCCATTGGCAGCATTGCAAAATGACTTGAAACAGGGGAGGGAACAGGAATTTTCACTCTTTGCTCAGCCTGAAAGACTTAACTAAGTCAGGAGACCTAGTACACGCTTTTTACTGCACACCATGAAAATAAACCCCTTCGTTTCCATTCTCATGGCCATTCTGGCTCTGCTCATTTTTGCTAATGTGCCACGTTCTCTCTTTCTGCCCTGTTCCACCACAGTGTTGTTCCCTTTCTCTGGATATAATTAATTCATTCATTAACCACAGCAAAACTAAGCAATCAGAATGCAAACCAAGAACGAACACTGCACTGGCAAGGTGAGAGATCCCTTTTAAACTTCAACGTGCATGCCAGTTTAACTTTCCCTGTCCAGAACCAGTTTGGCCACCAGAACTCAGTTCAAGAGGACACTCCTGCAGGAGAGATGTTCCCTGGAGTGCTCTGCTTCGGAAAATCTGCCACTGGTGATGATGTTTTGACAAAAACACCACTTCCATGCTGTCACCATCCCCCGTGGTCAAGGAGTCTCTGACACTCACCCTCAGCATGCCCCAGGCAGATCACACAAGCTGTGATATGCTTGTCCTCACACCCATGGATCCAACCAGATCACCTCTTCCACACAGGAGTGTTTGGGCCATTTGGAGTGCCATTTCTAGCCTGGGGAGACCATGGCTTAGTCCTCAGCACCCCACGGTTCTCTGCATTCTCCTGACTTAGCAGCTCACTCACTGACAATATCTTGAAGTGGTTTCTGTCTCTTTGCTCTCCTCAAAGCCAGAAGGGACAGGCATCACTCAGAGCTCTCCTCTGTTTTCTTCCTGCCCCTCTGGAATGATCATCTCTGTTAAATAAACAGGAGCAAGAGAGCCACAGGCCTCAGCTTGAGTTCCCTTTCCTGACACCTCCTGGAATCTCTGGGAACTTGCATAGCTTTGAACTCCTTGGTGCCACTCTCCAGTCTTCACTGCCCATACTCTGGCATGCACACACAGACACACACCCAAGCAGTCCTGGGGCTTCATTCCTGCACTTCTGGCTGATGAAAAGAGCAGCTTTATGGAAAACCCCACTGAGATGACTGCACATTCTGCAAAATGGCCTCTACAGCAAGTAAAAAAAAAATACTGAGATCCTTGGTTTTGATTTACACTGTAGTTTCCTTTTTAGTAACATTACTAACTCTTTGTAACTTCACTTTTTAGTGAACTTACACTTTTAGTAACTTTTTAGAATGCTTTCACAGCATGTTTTCTGACTCAACAGTATTTAATAGCAGGCTTATACACTATTTTCAGGGGACTTCAATTACGAATTAAGGTGTAAACTTCTTTGTCTATTTTTTAGTTCCTCTAACACTTTATTAAGTGACAGCGTATTCAAACTCCTCTTCAAACAGAGGTTCTGCTCCAAATTTTGACGTTAAGAAATAAGGCTATGCTCTTCTTGCCTGACTACTGCTCTCCTCATGACATCAGATTCAAACCAAGCTAAACAGCACAAAAGAGTGAGCTAAAAAAAGCCTAGGCACCAAATAAACACTGACCAAGATGAATCCTGAGCTTCAATTATTCAATGCTCCTTCATCTTGCTACATACAGCATATTCAGTTGAAATAAATAGAAACACTTATATTTCACAGTCACCTCTGTCCATTTAAATGGCAAAACACATTTGACTTTGTAATGAACTGCAGAGCTGTTTAAATAGCTCCATGTTTTGAAATTAAGCAATAGGCCCCATGAAATCACTCATTACCACCAAGTCTGCTGATTAGAGCCTCAGGCAAGTGTAAGGGCAGTTAACTCTCCAACACCACAGTTCCCAGGCCCAGTAATGACTTATTCCCAGGTCTTTAGAGATGCATCCCTTCCAGAACAGAGCTTTAACAAAAATGCCTTAGAATTTACATCTCTGACAGATCGTTCATTAATAAACATGAAAAGTAAATACACAAGGTACAGGTACTGGAGAAGGCTGCCTCCTGGAACAACCCAAAACCAGCACAATCTTCATTTACAGTCACAGTCCCTAGGTCACTAACAAGAAGCCTGGCAGCCCTGCAAAACTTTACCCAGTATACACTGGATGTATCAAATGTCATCTGCCTGGGTTTAAATGAAGATCTGATTGACCTGTGAATGCAACACCTCAATGCATGAGGAAAGGGGGACATGTCCTGGACTCCAGTGGGGACAGCTGGGACACCATTCCCAACTTCATGAACGGCAGGACAGAGACTGATCACTTAATTGTAAAGCAAATTCTGCAGCCCAGATTTACAAGATTACCTTCAGCAAAGGATTACAGGCTACTTAAACATGGCACTAAGCAGGGAATACATTCAATAAACCATTCTGCTCATTTTATGATCAGTTTGTAAGTGTGTATATATAATTACACCCAGTTATGTAAATATTTGAGTGTTTACAACCTATGGATATTTCATTTACAAATCTGCTACAAAACCACCCCAACTTTAGTTTATTTAAACCAAGAGGACTGACTTGCTTTTTTACATATATTCAAAATTGTTTTTTCTATTAATACAATGTCTGGTGGACTCTGGTGGTAGATGTCACAGCTGCCAAGTTCTTAAGACTTTGGTTTTGTGTCTGCAACTACCAAGCTGTTAAAGCTGTGGCTCAAAGCAAGTCTATTTTCAGTTTTTCTGGTGTACACCCAGAATAAACCATATTTCACACAGAGCTGATACTAGTGTTCAGACTTCTTATCAACTGGAAGTTTAATATCACACGATAGCATCACAGTGTGCTGTCAGTGGAATCAAAATGTGAATTCACTGCTAGACAGCAGTAGGATTTATTTTCATGCTCTCTAACCACACACAGCCACAGAAATATGTAGCTGTGGGACAGAGGGGAAGGGAGGGAAGTGAGGTTTTTCAAAAGTAAAAAGACAAATTTCTTGGTGATTAGATAATATAAAATTATATAAGATGAAAACATATCTATGCAATTAAATGTTTTAGAGAAAAATATACACATATTTGAATAAAAAGCTATCTGTAACACTTGCACTGGCTACTCTATACAACCACACCCCTGCATTACACACCTTCCACTATGTTATCAATGCAGTTTCTCACTCACTGAAGGCATATTCTTACTTACAACTATAGAAACATAAGTTTATGATTTTTCTACTTAATGTCTGTGTACTTTATTTTTACATCAATCCAAGCTCCTTCCAAGGCTGCAGATGAAACCCTCCTGTATCTGTGGAAGTTTCTATCTTTCCATTTCCCACAAGCATGTTCAAAACTTTTCTGCTTGGGTACGAAACTGAGGTAGTGAGTTAAAAAAAATTGCCTGTGGGAAGCTTTTTTGGAGGTTTCTTGAGTGGGGAGATTTTTAGTAAGAGTTTTGTGTTAGGATTGAGAGATGAATTGGATTTTTTTTGGTTTTTGGGTTGTCGTTTATTTTTTATTTTATTAAAAATTTTGTGTGCTGTCTACACTAAACTTAGAACACAAGAAGAAGATAGCAAAAAGGTCACAAGATGTATAATTTTAAGGTTTTTTAAAGTTGCTTTGTCTAATTAACTCTCAAAAAGTATTTTATTTCTACTTTTTTACTAATAATTAATTATTTGTCTAACACGCAACATTTGTACTATGACTTTTTCTAGCTAATTACTTAATACCACTAACACTGCAGAAAATGGAATAGATGAAGAAGAAGGAGACTGGACAACACCCAAAATCTTCTATCTTGTCTTCTATCTACCTCTGTACTAAAAACCCAAAAGTCTAAATTTTTCACCCTGTGACAAACCACACCACCATCCACTTCACACACTCACAGATTCCACTTCATCCCAAAGTCCTGGAAGTCTTCTCCATGGACAAAGGTGAAAAGCAGTGCTTTCCTGAGGGTCAGGGCTTGTCAGGACAGGCAGGGAAATCCTCCCTGTGCCCTGGGTTCCAACAATTGCCTGTTCTTGTTCTACTCCTGACATGGAGAAGAACAGCCGAGAGCAGAAAGAACCCAAACACCTTATGTGCATTTTAAGGCAAATCCTTTGAAGATGTCCCTTTGGGACAGGCAGCTCCAAGGAGTCCCCAGCATTATTTGATGCTCACCTCCTTTCCCAGCTCAGAGCACAGCTTGCCTCCCACTCCAAAGCTGCTGGTCCGGCAGCCAAGCCTGACAGGAGGATGACGGCAGCTCTGGAGCATCCCTGCTCCTGCAAATTACCCTGGCAGCCAAGGGCTTGGGGGGAGAGGGCTGAGGCACGCTGCTCAGGCAGCAGGAGCTGCAGTAATTAGCTGGGGTAATGAAGAGTGAGGCAAGGAGAGGAGCAGAGCACGGTGCAGTGCTGTACTGTCAGCAATATCCTCCTCCGAGGCTCGGCTCAACAATGCCCTGCTGAGCCCCCAGTCATCTCCACACATGGCTAGCCATGAAGAGAGTAATTAAGAAATGTCATTGCCTCCTTGGGAAAATACCAGCGTGTCTCAAAGAATGATGATAATCTCCATAACAGCCCTGTTCTCTCTCTCTCTCTCCTCTTTGTTTTGGTGGGGAATAGAATGTGTTACAACGCGAGGCTTTTGTTCTTGCTTTTGTCACACACCAACCCAAACAAAGCTGTGCTGGCTGAGCCGAGGCAAAGCTGCATTTGGAAGCGAGTCCAGCCCCTCCCCAAGTCTGGATTGCTGGGGAAGCCACATCTGCACTGGGCATCCTGCTAAAAAGAGTATTTGGAAGTCAAGCACCAGGCACAAGGCAAGTAAAATCTTATAAACTCAGGTCCACAAAGAGCAAGGTTCAACAGGAACGTCTGGATCCATCAAGCATCCAATGATTTGGTGAGAGGCAGTGCTACAGCCCTCATCGAGGGAAGTCCATGCAGGACTGCTGCTTCAGCTGTGACCCCTGAGAGCAGCATTCCTGCAGAGGTGTGCAGCTGTGCCACCTGGGAGAAAGACCAATACCCCCAGCCAAGGTGCACAAGACAAGGGGTTTTTTCCAGCACTGGGCCAGATTTGTGTCATCCTTCACTGGGTGACTTCTATATCACACTCACTCTTTATCCATCAGCCTAGAAGTCTGTCCCTGTTAATTGACACCGTGCCTGAAAACATGGATCTAAACCTGATCTTAGTGGCTGTGACTGCAGTTTTCCAACAGACAGACAGACAGACACGAAAGGTTTTTCAGAGAACTCCATTCTGCTGGGGAGCAAAGAGTACATACTGCCAGACAGCAATGCCAGGAGTCCTCGAGGGAGCTGCAAACATCTCTGCCATTCTTTCTGCCCCTGCCTCCATGAATATCTACCAGTGGAAATGCACGAGAGCCAAAACATCTCTTGCTTGTCACAGCTGTACCTGTATCAATATCAGCAATCCCCTCTCACAAGGTGTGATTAGTTACACAGCAAAGATTGCAGAGGAAAAAGGGTTACTGCAGCAGTCTGCTAATGAGGCTGATCAATTCAAATTCTTTCTTCCTTCCCCAAAATTTCATTCCAGGTTGTTTACTCTGCTCTCTGAAATTAAGCAGTTGTGTCTACACAGCTAACACACCTTTGATTCTCCAATTCACTGAACATTTGGATTGTACTGGAAGTAAATATTTGCAGCTGGAGAGTAGACAGTCGAGAGTTTAAACATAACTATTGCTATTTCTATTTATTTCAGCCTGTTTTTCTGTCACAATGGAAGGAATAAGACAAGGAACTTTGATCTAAAAGGTGGTTTTTTTCGGTTACACAGTGCTAAGGGCCCAAGTTCCCTACTGAAGGTTTGCAGCTGCCAGCACAACACCTAGTCAGTGCCACCTTTTGGCACAAACACAGCACACATTCATGTGTCCCGAGATTCTGAACAATTTTTTCTGCAAGTACGATTACACACAGAAGGTTGGTGCCATGAAAAAATAATACATGATATAATAACAATAATACAATAATAATAATAAATGCCCCCATTTTCCAGCCTCCACTGGTTCTGGTGACTGTCATTCTCCAAAGGAGCCTGATGGGTCCCTAGTAACTATGTCTAGCTTCCCAATTTCCAGACATTATCTAGTGACACTGCTGGTTTCAGTCTGGCATTCCCCTCAGGATATAGCTGAAACCAATCAGGTAAGTAATTAGGCAAAAGATGATCACTGTGAGGTTAAAAATATAACGGAAAATTGAATATTTAAAAAGAGCTGAATACACAGTTTGGAGCAAATGGAATTGATGGAAAATGACAACTCTGCATGGGCAGAAAGAAGGGTGGAAAAAGTAAAGCTTTTTTAATGGCTTTTGGAAGAAGGGCAAAGTATTTTTAATTTTTGCACTGAATTATTGCAAAAATACTAAAAAAAGATTAAAGTCTGTTAACAGTCCAAATGGAGAATTACCTCTGCAGCAGACACATAACCTAGCCTGATAAAATTGCAATCCTTGCAAAGGTTATATTAAGAGTTTTGGCTTCCTCTGTATCTCTTCTTTGCCTCTTTCTACAGCAAATGCATTTTTCTTCAGCTAGGGATCGGTGGGTTTGTAAAAATACAAAAGGAATTTTCTACGTGAGTCCTAAACTTTCAGTAATGATGTCCCCAAGCCTTTTATTCTGATTAAAAGCTGCAGAAAAATAGAAGTATTACAGGGACACGTGTAACTGATACAGCCTGCAAAAGCTGCAAGCATCCTAAATCTCCTTTTGATTCCAGGTACAGAATCAATTCTGAAGCAGTGGGCTGTGCCTCTTCCTGCCCATTTATATTATTCTTGTGTACAAGAGTCCTGAACCAGGTGTTGGCAACAAGCTCAGATAATTTGGATGACTACTTATGGCTGACCAGGAATCCTTTTTGAGAGCTGTGTCCTTCATAAAATGATTTAACACTACTGCCACAGCTGACCTCCCATATTATTTTTATTTAGCTTGAACAAATCCCCACAGATGCTTTGACTCCAATGGATTTTTTTGCAACTGGAGGGGATTTGCTCACCTATTTTCAAAGGGATTTACAGTAAAATATAAAGCTTTGGGTCTACACTATTTTAGCTAAATACCTGACTGAATGGGGAGATACAGCTCAATCAAAAAGCCACTCCATGTTCTAACAGAGCTCCTGAGGAGAAAGAACCACAGAGTTTCAAAGCACTGGAGAAACACTTGGCTGAGCATTCCAGGCCCCTATAAAACACTTCTTTTGTGGGCTACTTTGCAATGAAGCTGTAAAATGGCAAAAGAGAGAAGGGTAAAAAATGAACGTGGTGGAGAAGGGGGGGAAATTACATTTAATAGGGATATAAAATTTCACCTGACTCAGATCAAATGCTTCTGTCATTGCTGTCAGGCAAAATTATGGCATCAGTATGAACAGTGCATGCTTTTGAATCTGTAGTTCTACTTTTCATACTGATTTGTGGCAAAGGGTCAGTGCAGGATCTCTAAAAAAGTACATGTATGTATAGGTCTGATATCAGTGGCAGGCAGCAATGCTAATCTGTGTGTGCAAGCATGTGCATATTCTGTTCCCTTCTTCTCCCATTTGCCACATGAACATCTTTTCAAACACATTCATTATTGTGACAACAGGTTGAATCTGCAATTCACCATCTGCCTAAACAACATTAACCTTCATGCAACCTTATATTATTATTGTTTGGCTTTATCTGAAATTCAAAATCCCCCTAATAGAAGGTGGAGGGACAACCCTTGCACTTGGCATCATCTGTTCTATTACACACACATCCACCTGGAAACTTGCATTTGAGATGGATTTCCAGCTCAAATTTCTTAATGTCATTTGGGCATGGTGTCTCAAACACAACCACAGAAGGTACAATAAAAGATGCCCATTAACCACTTCAAGGTTCATTTCATGGTTTCACTCATGAAACTGCCAACAGGAAACTGAAGCAGATTTTCTCAGCCTTTTGCAGATTCTGAGATTAATATTTCTGCAATATTAAAGATATCTTTATATCAAATGTAAATTTTTATATGTTAAATTGTTGCTTAGACAGTGGCAGTAACTTGAATTGCTTCTCAACTACATACTCAGCATACTTTGATCCAGAAAGGCGAAATCTAGGAGAGCTTTGAAAAGCATTTTAAGAGACAACTCTTGGCTTATTTTTTCTTTTTGCTGAAAAGAACATGCTGGGCCTTGGCTTTCCACAAATGCACAGCCTTTAGCTTCTTCTGTTCCCTCTCCTTTTACAGAGCACACTGCTCCAAGCCATCAGTCCTCTGCTCAGTTCCAAACAGACCTTGCCCCTGTTGCTACCAATATCCATTAGCAAAATATTTTCACAAATACCGTACAATTCACTTCCACCATCCACTAACACTCTGCACTTCACACCCAGAAATCAGCTTGGCAGTGATTGGTCTCTGCCCCAAACACCTCTGAAATGTAACCTTGTAGGAAGGAGGTTTTTTGTAGTGATGAGATGTGAGTTCACTTGCTCACATTTTACCCTTTTTCCCCCTCTGTGTAATTGCATTGGCACAGGATGAACTGGTGTGGAATTAAGACACGAGGTGGCCACTATAAGCCCAAACATGCTTGGGTCTCTGAGAAGGCTGGATCTGGGTTGGAATTCTGAACTTTCTGCTCCTCTCTGCTCATGGGTGAGGTTGTGAGCCATCAGACCTCCCAGCAGGAAGTGCTGCTCTGGGAATGCTGGGGTCCCAGTGCCACAGAGGCTGAATGAGAAATCTAGGGATTTAGACACCAGTGATGGCAAAGATGTGTCACTTTGAAAATAAACATCTTTGTTTTGTTTCTGCATGCTTGTTTGCTCTAAATGCCTTAGCTAAGCCTCAATAGCAATATTTCACTGTGAGAACATTATCTCCTGACAATTATGCAATTCTATTAACATCATTGCCTTTTTAATCTATGAAAGGTTACATTAAACAGAGAGAAGACACACAGGAGACTAGACAAAGGAAAGTACCTAGCCTTTCAGGACAAAAAAAGGAGAAAGATTATTCAAATGATTATCCTGACATTTATTTTTATATGATGGAAAATAGAACAAGAAACATAACACTGTTTTGGTGACCTGAATGCCAGCAGAAGGTAAATTAAAACTCACAAAATAAATGCAAACGACAGGACAGATTCTTCCCTCTGTTCAGATATGTTTACAAGGATGGAGTGAATAAAATTAAATGGGAAATAGCTATTTTGTGGACCTGTCTGCAGCAGCCATGACTTAACTGTCTGAAAAAGCAGAGGGAGGAGGATGATTAAAGGTTTGCTACCTTACAGAGACCCCTCGCTGCCTAAAGAGCCAAGGAAAACCAAAAGCAACCACCACTTTTGAAATATTAGCAGTGTAATAGCCTTCACTGCCACAGGGTGAAAAACCAGCTGACATTTATGCACTGCCCAGCACCAGATGAATATTCCAGCAAATTTTCCAAATTTTCCAAGCTCCTCCCACAATACAGCCCCAGGAACATTCATTCCAAACCCCTACAGCCAAGAGAGTTGCCTGGAGCAAAGAGGAGCTCCAGGCTCTCTCTGCACCTGGAGGTGCAGCATTACAATGATGAAAACACGAAAGCTGGACAGAATTTGCTTATTTTTCTTAATCCACAAAGCTGGGGAAAAAAATCCCCTAATTAATCTAAGAGGTTATACATCGAATTCTTTGCTCAGTTCTCCCCAAAAGGCTCCTAATCTTGGCTACAATTCAAAATCCTCTCAGGAGGATTTTGTGTCCAAACATCCCAGTGCTTTAGTTCTTCCCAAAGTGCCACCTTCCAGCTGGGGTCGCTGGCCAGCAGCACATGAACCTCTGGAAGCTCATAAATGCTCCTCTGGCTCCCCAAGCACTTGTGCCTTGTGCCCTTAAAATAACTCTGGGAGAAGGTAGGCAAGTGCACAGAAAAAAGGAATCGTGCATTTTCTTTCTAAAGCTGGACTAAATGTGCACATGAGTTTTTTATCAAGTATGGGCAGAAGACAATTGAGGCAGCAGAGAATTTACTGATGCTCCACTGCAATGGACTGGCTTTCCTATCTCACAGATCCCACTAGTTATTAGTTAGGAGGATTCAGAAAAATCTGTTTATGGCCATTATCTGTTCAAGTACCTCTGGAATGGCTTATGACCTGTACTTAACTGGCTCTTTGCATGGCTTGAGGACTCTTTATCCACCCTTTCCAGTGCCATCCTGCCTTTGTGCACAGTGTAGGAGGGATCTGCAAGCACAGTGCCACAAGTACAGATGGGGGAGGTTACCTGCCCTGTGGTCTGTGTCTGCCTGAGAGGTTGGACAGTGAGTGGAGGAGGCACCTGAAGCAGGAGAGAAACTGGAGGGCATCTTGTGGGAATCCTCCCTGGGGGCCCCCTGCACGGGAGATCCCTAATAAGAGTTCTGTGCCAGGATTAAGAGATTAACTGGATCCTTTTTGGTCTTCAGGTTGCTGTTTGTTTTTTATCTTAGCCAGCACCAGGCTTAGTGTGGTGAGGAACACAGCGAAAAAGGTCACAAGATGTACAGTTTCAAGGACTTTTAAAGCCATCTTGTCCAATTAACTCTAAAAATGTACTTTATATCTACTTTTCTACCAAGAACTGACTACTTGTCTAACACACAACACCTGCACTGCAACTTTCCCCAGCCAATCACCCAGTGCCACCCACACTGCAGAAAATGGAGGAGATGAAGAAGAAGGAGGAGATCAGACAATGCCCAAAATCCTTCATTTCTTCCTCCATCTACCTTCATACTAAAAACCCAAAAGTCTAAATTTTTCACTCTGTGACAAACCACACCACCATCCACGTCACACACTCGCAGACTCCACTCCATCCCAAAGTCTTGGAAGTCCTCTCCATGGACAAAGGTGAAAAGCAGTGCTTTCCTGAGGGTCAGGGCTTGTCAGGACAGGCAGGGAAATATTCTCTGTGCCCTGGGTTCCAACAGCATCTTGCTTGGGAGATGGCACTGTGTTCTGCAGAAGCTGAACAATGGCAGTATTGCTAAAGAATTCTGCAAATTGCACCCCTATTTGCCACTGGGGCAAAACCACCAACAGCCAGGTTAGGACCCACTGCATTTTATGAGTAAAGGTGTTACGAGCTGCTCCTCGGAATTCAAACTGCTACCAAGCAAATCACATTTCCTGTAAACCTCTGTATATTCAGGCCTTTAAATTTTTTCAGTGTTCCTCACCTCACACTTGCTCCTTTCCTAATTTTCGCTCTGAGATTTGTGCTCTGCACGTGGCTGCTGTCAGACAAAGGTAAAGCAATGCTAGCAGTTCAGTATGCAGGGCCTGCATAAGGCATGAAAGTCCAGGAGTACTTTTTAGACTTTATTTTGTAGTTCTGACAATGTGCCTCATCGTTTCCACGAATTGGAAATTTCTAATTTTTATTTCTAATGGTACTCCTCACAGAAGTATTTGCTTGCCCTTTACTAAACAGTCTGAATTAATCAGCCTGGAACTCTACTTTCTTACCTTTCTTTACTTCATCTCAAATGACTGTATTTATAATAGAAAGAGAGGGTAATGTCTGTCACAAGTCAAAAACTTAGAAAAACCCTGTACAGAATGTTACTTTCGTTGTTACTGGACATTACTTGGGCTTGGAACACAGAAATTAGACAACAGAGAACCTGATACCAGCTCACATGTTCTCTGTGAAGAGCTGTGAGCCCACACAGAAATGTCAGAAGGACCTCTTAGGGTCCCTACTCCAACCTCCTCCTCAAAGCAAGACTATCACCAGTGTGAGTCTACTGTTTAAATGTTTAGTCTGTTTTTAAAACAAACTAGCAATTGGCAAATGTGTTTTCTAAATGATTCATGCCTTCATGAGAAATGAGTAAAAGATCTATGAATTAAACCATCCCTGGAGGAACAAAGACATCACGCATCTCTCTCCAGCTGTAAGAAGGCCTTTCACTGGATCTGTGAGGAGACCAGTTGTTACTTCAACTCACACTGAGCTCAAACCATGAAAAAAGTCACACTCCCACTTGCAGTCATGGTTTCCTACCAAAGTCTGCTCAAAATAAAGCTGAACATTGAAATAACTGGTTGTACCAAGACAATAGGGCAGCATTTGAGAATGCCACACTTTCTCTTACTCCATGCTGAGGTTTTCACAGAACTCTGAGCCATTTAGGCACTAAAACTTTGTTGATATTCCAACAACTATGTTACATAAGTGTCACACACTAGCATCACCTACACACACCAATGGCCAATAATGACACATTTGGGCAATATTAATACAGCTTGTTACTGCAGGAAACATAAATTAGTCCCTGTGGGGGCTAGTATTATGGGCTGTAATGTCAGCTCAAGCTTCTATGACAATACAAGCCAAGAGCCTGCAGTGTGAACCACGCTGAACCTAATGAGACATGGCAGCTTTGGAAAGTCATCTATAGTTTTCCTTGTAAATGGCATGCTGTCCTAATAAATGAAATGGTTTCACATGCCTTTTACCAGTTTCCACTAAGGCTAGTTCAATTTCAGAACTCATTCTTTAATTGTGATGTTATCTGAGAAGAAGCCTTTCCAAATGCCAAGGTAAATGAGCATCAACAAGGTGATGGATGAAAAAAGGAATGTACTCTGCAGGCAGACATCAGAATACAGAGACAGATTCAATTACATAACATTTACCTGAGCCCTTTTGTTCCAGTCCTTCTATTAGATCACCATGCTTAAGCCCAGACACTTTCTAAAGATTGTAGCTGGCCAGGAAAATCTGTTTGCTGGAATGGGAAAAGCTTTGGGTATGTAAACATTCCGAGGAAGTTTTCCTCTGGCTGCTAATTAGAATGAAGATAAGTGCCATGCAGCTCCATATGGTACCCAAGTACATTAGCACCCTTGAGGCAGAATTACCTGACTCATTATATGGCTTAGGAAAAGTGTGACTCTTCTGGAGACTGCTGATGCTCCACACAGAGGGCTGGCTTTCCTTTGGGTTTGCACTTGTTTGTTTGTTTTTGGTTTTTTTTCCTTTCTTCCTAAAGAATCACAGGAAGTACTTGGCAATAAGCCAGGGACTCTGTTTTAGGAACTGTACAGAAAACACCTACAGAGTTTTTTTCTGTTATTGAACCTGTACTATTAGAAATGTTAGAAAAAGGCGTGTGTTACAGATCTGCAGAGGTTAAAATACCTGCTGTTTTTAACAATCTCCAATTGCTGCTGGGCTCAAAATACCATTAGCTGTCTCTCTACAGGGCAGTGAAAGCTCATGTTATCAATTATAAAAAGAAGACTACTTGAAAGTCTCTGCTATTCACTTCTGGTAAGTTTTGGCTTCATAAACCAACTACAGGCCCATAAATGATGTGATGTCTCGTGTCAACTGAATCTGGAAAACCAAAGATTTAAATTACACAGTGCAAGTCAGCAGACACATATCTGTGTTCCTAATCATTCTTACTCACGGTATTTGTGACTATTTTAACTGGCTCAAACACTTTTGACTTTGCCAAGTTATGTTCCTCCTGGTGTGAATAGCAAGATAATGCAATTTTTTTAAAAGGTTGAGGTGGAAATAAAAGTATGCCCATTAATTTGAGAAAACCAGCTACGTGGCATATTCAACACGAAGATTTAATCCAGACTTTTATTCCTATTCCACATGTATTGAGACAGGCATTGGCACACCTCAGACTTGCCACCTGCCAGCACTGATTTGATGAAACCCTGCAGGTGCTTGCTCAACCCCTGTGAGTGCAGAGCAGAGCTGGTTAACATAAACCACTCCATCTAAAACATTTACCTAAAAGGGAGCTCACACAACCACCCTGTTGGTGCAAGCCAAGAAAGCTGTAACATACAGCTGAACTGATCCATTTGCATACTCTCAGGAAACCAAGGTGAATGCTGTGTCTGGAAATTGGAATCTGACTCCTGCACTTCAGGCTGACGTAAATAAACAAATGGGGACGGGTCTGGAATACACATCTTATGAAATTTAATTAGCAGCAGCTGAGCAGCAACACTTGGTATGTGTATAGTGCCTTTCACTGGATCCTCTAAATGTTTTATTTTGTTATGGGTACAAGCTGAAAAGAAGTCAGCTCATGTGTCTAAACCTCATTAAAAAGGAGAAGAAAAAGGAGAAGAAAAAGAAGGAGAAGAAAAAGAAGGAGAAGAAAAAGAAGGAGAAGAAAAAGAAGGAGAAGAAAAAGAAGGAGAAGAAAAAGAAGAAAAAGAAAAAGAAAAAAAATAAGAAAAAGAAAAAGAAGAAAAAGAAGAAGAAGAAAAAGAAGAAGAAGAAAAAGAAGAAGAAAAAGAAGAAAAAGAAAAAGAAGAAAAAGAAAAAGAAGAAAAAGAAAAAGAAAAAAAAGAAAAAGAAAAAGAAGAAAAAGAAAAAGAAGAAAAAGAAAAAGAAGAAAAAGAAAAAGAAGAAAAAGAAAAAGAAGAAAAAGAAAAAAACATTCTGTGAAACAGCCAGGAATAAAATCCAGCCCTTTCTAGCCTTGTGTCTTAACACTGGTGCCACTGCGGAAGGCATGTTATGCTAAGGTAGGTTTGAGCTTAGGAATCAGTGGCATTTTGCTGTCTACTGCTTTAAAATGTAAGGGATCTTTACTTCACCTTAATTTGTTCTGGGGCAGAAACTCAAGATGAAAAGCTGTCTGTTTTCCCTGTGTGCAGCCCAGATGGAAAGCAAGGCCATCAGTTCATGGACAGGATGTGGAAGCAGAAGGCAGCTCCTGACAGGTCTTGCACACAAACTGAGTGTGAAATGAAAACTCCTCCCAGGTCACCTCCAGTGAAAGTGCCAGGTGACTTCACAAGCTTCACTTTAGCTACAAGCCAGCACCCACCTGCTGCAGCAGAATTCCTGCGCTGCATGGGCAGGAGACAGGCCCTGGGCACTCCTGCAATATTCCCTGCAATGCACCTGCTTCTCTGCTTCTCATCTTGTGCATTCCCAGTTCAGATACATTCAGCACAGGTAGCAACACAACACTGGACCTTACCAAGAAAATAAATTCAGGAATACTGTGTATAGTTTCTGTCTTTTGTTTGCTGGGCAAAACACCATGAGCCCTAATGCTTTGCTGTCAACACAAAAACATGCATGTGCATGCACTAAAAAAGGGCTTTTAACTTTTCTCTTAAAACTTCTCTCCCTTTCCTCAAGGAACTGCACATTATTTAAATTGTAATGACACGTGACAGCCTGTAATCATTCTGTAATCATAATGTGACATCATATCACAATAAAATATATAGTGGTAGTATCAGTTTCTTTCATGTAAAATTTTACAATGTTAACAAGCATAAGAGCATCTACTACTTAAAGAAAACTGACACATCTTATTTCTTTTTTTGAAAGCATCTCCCAGTCTGTGTTGCACTGAAACAGGCATTGAGAGGGAGTATCTTCAAAAGCTTTTAAATTTTGTTTTACTATATATTCTGCCAGAAACAGCTATGTTATCATATGATCCACCTGACATTCCATAGTACACCTTCCAGGAAATAAAATAAAAATTATGGATGTATTTAAAACTAACTTGCTTGAGTTTACTTCTAGATGAAATATGCCAAGTGCATTTTTACAGCTTCTTTTGGAAAGCATAACCTTGTTCTCTATTCAAATGTTAAAAGTTCTGATCAGTGGCCAGCTCTCTCAGGCAAAAGGAGCTTCCTCATATGTTTTTCATCATTTTTTTTATCCCATTCAAGCAACAGCCAAGATAAAACTGGCAGTCAAGCTGAAACCTGCTCCAAGGAAGGTCGAACAATATGCAAACAACCCCTGAGATTTTTACACAAAAGCACAAATCACCAGGCAAAGTGGGCTAAACCACAACTTACTTAAAACCACCCAAAATCTTGGGCATGAGTCTGCCCCATAGAGGAAGCCTTCCTAACTCGTGTGGAGGAGACAGAGCACAGACAATGTGCATCATGTTAGACTGCACAGAGAAAGAGTCAAAAGCCTGCTCACTTTACAGATCATTTATCTATTATAATTTTCTGCAAATTAACCCTACAATAAGTGTGTTTCATGCAATTCCTGGCTGACCACCACTTAGCTCTGCCATGGTCCTTGAGGATGCACAGTTCTAAAGCAATTTGCAGTTTTCTACTATCAAAATAAAATGCCACAAATTAAATCTATGCTTATCCCAGTTGGGAGGCAAAGCAAAAAAAAAAAAGCCCACAACACAGTCCCAATATAGAGCTGTCAAAGCAAAGTTTTCCTATCATTTCTATGATTAAACTTCCTTTCTTTCTGACACTCATGGTTTTAAAATGAGCTGTAAAAAGGTTTATTCTTAGTCTTAGTCTTATATTTCAAGATACACAGAACTGTATAGAGCATAACACCATTATTAAGATTTTAGTCTCAGAAAGACAGAACAGTGTATGGGAAAGAAAGTCAAGTAAGAGCAAAATTGGAAAGATTACAGAGAAGGAGGTAACAAGCTGTTCTTGTCCAAAGCAGTGTAGAAAAGAATTCCTAACTAAGGGGAGGGATGCAACAAGGGTGACAGACAAAATGAGACATTATCCCGGGAATACTGATAATCCAAAAAGATGTGTAGGTCTGAATATCTCACCAGGAACAATGAGACTTGGAAGGCAAGATAGATAAGGAAAGACTGGGAAAACATAGAATAAATTCCCTTTTCACTAGAATATTGTCCAGGTGGGTGAGCTCTATAATGAAGTGGTTTCAAATGTAGCCAAAATTAGACACGCTGTTATTTTGTATTTTCTCTGAACTGCCAGTTTTGCAGAGCGTTTTGAGTCATTAGTCTCCAACACAAACTAGAACCCTTATGTTTAAATGTAATAAAGTCTTCATTAAATAATTCCATTATGTGTTTTTTCCACCTACTGTACACATACTTATGAATTACTGATAGCAAGCCCTAGGCAAAGACAAGAGGAAAACAGAGATGAAATGAAAGCTCCATTTTCTTTCTTAGGGTGAAGCCTGCTGAACACACAAGGCTGATTGTGATGTGTTTACTCACAAGAAGAGCATCATCATTGCATGAATACCCTGGCTGATTTCAATAAAAACCGACTGATGCATTATTCAGTTCAGCTAACGGAGTGAGAATCTGATTTAATTTGAATTAAGAAGGAGTAAGGTGAGAAAGTAAGGAACAGAAAAACAAGAAACAATCCAAAGTGCAAACCACAGCTTGATCTCAGTCTCCTGAAGCTCCAAATTCCAGACCTGGGCTGTCTCTGAGCAGACTGTGAGTACACATTCTTCCATTGTTTATTCCTGTCATGTCACTATTCAGCTTTAAAACAGGGAACTAAAAGCAACTGTGTCATCAAATTGTGCCCCTGGAAAGCAACTGTGCCATTCAGTCCACACTTGCCTCATAAACTTACCAAAGTTCCACCTTAAAAGTCATTAATTATCCTGCATTATTTTTCCTGGGTTTGAGCACCTTACCACTTAGAGTGGCTAATAACCTTCTTCTCATCTCCACCCTAAATTTATTCATAGCCAGTTAAGGCTCATTCATTCTCATGCCACTGCAGGTTTTTACCTTACACACTTGTTTTCCTCTTGGGTATTTAACCATGCTAAATTTATAGCTAACACTCAGCACACAAAACTGCATTTAGCCTGACTAAATACACCCAAACATTTGGACTCTCTTGTGATGAGCCTCACATACCCCCAAACCACTGCACCTTTCACAATCTGACTTCCTTTTTTTGGGTATAAGTGGATGCTTTTCACTGCTATCTAGAAGATAAAGTCAGAGCTTTATACAGTGATGACAACACACCTCTCTGGTGTATATTAGACTTATACTTCCCTCTGTGTGAGATTACAAAGTTTGTATTTAAGTCCAAAAATGTGAAAAAAAAAACCCAACCAAAAAACCAAAACAAAGTCACTGCAGGAAGAGTCACCCTCCAGTTCAGAAACACCAAATTCTCTATTGGTCTTGTGTATATAACTAACATTTATGCCTTGTGGAAAGAAAAACTTGTTCAATGGCTAGAAAATGAATCCTAAACTGTGGAAAAGAAGGTTGCCTTCTCTAAAACTGACCTGGTTTATTCATATGAAACAACCTGACAAAATACCACTTGGGAAAAACCAGCTCAAAAATGCTTCTGAAAGGCAGCTGTATTTTTCTCTTTCAAAACAATTTTAAGCATTAATTAAAAAAAAAAAAAAAGGTCATACAAATCTAAAGACTTTTCAAAAGTCTCAAAAAAAATCTTTATTTGGAAAACTCAGAACTGCTCAGAACCGTTTCAGCTCAAGGTAATGCATTCTTTTAATGCTTGATATTTTCCATGGGACACATAACCCAGTTTTATTTCCACTCTAATCAGAAGATATTAATGTGTTGCAGGAGTGTGGAATATGATCCCCTCTGCTAGCACAGACAGTGAATAAAACCAGAAGCAGTGAGGATTTTATTCTGGCCCATGGACTATATATATAAAATAACACATATTATATTAATATACAACAATACCTATTGTATATAATAACACATATCATATATAATAACTATATATAATAATAT
>VWZV01008007.1:1355852-1483914 GCA_013397155.1 Irena cyanogastra | reverse complement strand
AATATATTAATTATATAATATAATAATATAATAGCTATATATAATAATATAATAATTTTATACTATAATAATAATAACACACACACACACTATATATACTTATATATATGTGTGTGTGTGTTCCTTGGCCCTTGTTTTTTTGTAGTTATCCATGCAGCATAGGTTTTGTTTTAAAATACAATGTTGAGAGAAAGGTATTCACTAGGGAAAAATGCATTTTAATTTATGGGTATATAGAGAGAATAATGTAGCTTTTGTTTCTGAAGTTCTGCAACTTATAAAATAGGCAAATACATATATTTCTGGAATAATAATAGAAGCTTTGGGCTAAGACATTTTATGCCACGTCACAGTCCTGCAGAATTTTATGGCTGAGTTATAAACCTGAAAAATATGTGCTTATAATGGAAATCCTGACAGACCCTCATAGGGGCTCCTCTAATATCTTGAATTTGATTTAGGAGTGGTTTTCAATAATGCTTTCCCAAGCCAGTCTGCTGGGGACTGCTAGGGAAAATGCAATGTTGAGTGTGTCCCACGTCCCCAAATGCAGCTCAGTGTGCTTGATGAGAGTGCTGGGGCATCGAGGCAAAGCCTCCTGAGCTTCTGTAGCCTGGGGCTGTCAGGTCTCTAATATCAGAAACCCCATAAATGTCAGGGCTAAGTGCACCTTTCATTTAAGGAAACAATAAATTGTCTGTCTCTGTGCAATAAATCGCTCATTTCTGTGCCTCCACAAGGGCTGATGTGATTTGTAAATGACTGGCAATTCTGCTTTGGTTTTTTCTTTTTTTTTCTAGCAATCATGACCCATGCTTTTGGGAACACTGGATTTTTAGAGAGAAGGGAAGAGGGAACCTAGATAATCCATGAATCAGATTGAGACTGGAGAAATTAGGATTATAACCTACTATAAACCCATCCCATCCTCCACTATAAAGCCTTCAAAACCCAGTGCTTTATTATTTAGATTATGAGAGAATTTAAGGAACTGAGTCCTTCCCAAACCCTGGAGTGACACAGGACAGCATAAGAACTCTGATGGGTGGAAGACTCTGTGCTCCTTCAGAGCATGGAGCAGGTACCGCTGGAAGGGAGCCAAGCAGCCAGGGAATGAGAGTGAAGGAGAAATGGTGACACTGGAGAAAAAGCAAGAAACAGGTGCTGACACAAAGCACTGTGAAAGTAGGGGAAAGACAGAAATAAAGTAAGTAAAAGAAAACGACAGCAAAAAGAAGATTGGGAATTTAGTGAGTGGACAGTCCATCTGAGATGAAAGGAGAAAGGGAAATGAAAAGAACTTGGTCAGCATTTCAGCTGATCAATTTTCTCATGCTTGCCTTCATTTTAATCCATAGGAAACCTCTGTGGACTACTGGCTTTGGTAGAAAGGTTACTAAACCAGTTCAATACTCCAGAAGAAACGACTGGTGAACAAAGGGGAAGAAAACTGCCCAGAATTCTCTATAAATAGGTACATAGTTATGCAGAGAAACATGCCTTGCATGGAAAAAAATAATATCTGAGAGGATCAAAAGAAACTTCCTATCATCTCACACAAGCCCAAGACAGCCCAGCTCATCACAGCAAGAAAGAAATCCTAACCCCTAAATCCTAACCCTAACCCTTCCACTACTTAGAAATTAAAATCTGGGATGAAGAACTTGGCAAGATCCACTTGAAGTTTGCTGCAAGGGCTTCTCAAGTTTTTATGAACTTTGGGAGCCACCCAGCAGGGTACCAAGAAGTTCCTGGGTATGGGCAAGGTTGGGTATTGCCCCTCTGAGACCTGATGGCATAATGTTTTCTGAGAGTGAGAGCTCTCCAAAGACACCAGAAAAGGATCCTTCCCTTCCATCTGTGAACATCCAAGCTTTCCAGCTGAGTGAGAAAAACAGTCATGACAAATAGGAACAGAAAAAGGAAATTGTAGAGGGAGTCAAGAGAGGAAAATGACACTTTCTCCATGTATTTCGATTCTGCTTCTCTACAAAATTAAAGCCTTGCTTCAATATGGTTTTCATTTCACAGCCCTTGGTTTAGATCCCACTCTTCTGTACACTGCACTTCCTCACAGAGCAGCCCCATTAGCAAACTACAATTATGCTAATGGACCTGCTTGCAGTGCTAATTATCACAGCCCTTGGCCCTGGCCCTGGCCAGTGTCAGCAGGCAGGAGGGGCTGGGAGGGCATTATGAATGTACAAGTAGCCTTGGCATGGCAAGGAGCTCTGGGAACACTGACATCTTGAAGCTTCAAATGTGGACAGCTGAGAGATGAGTGTCATTAAGCTCCTTTGCTCACTCCAGGGTGGAATAGTCACTGAGCTGTAGGGTAGGCTTCTTTAATGGAAAAGAAAGACCTTGAACCACAGCCACTGTCCTCCACCTCTTCCCAACCTGTCCAGTTACCCCTGGCTCCTCTTGTTTCTCATAGCTTCTCTCCCATCCCATCTGTAGCAGAGTAACAAAAGCTGTCTCTAACATTGCTCCTAATCCATCAAGTCTTGCTGGAGAAGAAAGACTCCTCAATTCACAGTACAACCCCACAGGCCCTCCCTCTCTCCAGACATGAGAAGTGCAGGCCCAAACCCACTGCATTTGGGATGCTTCTGGATCAGCTCCTCAGCTGCAAAAACCAACATTGATCTTTGAACTTCACATAGCCTGGGAGTTTACACCCAGCTGAGAAGTGCAGTAATGAATGCACCTTCCCAAAAAGCCTGGCAGGGAGAGAGGCCCCTTCAGGACAAGCCCGAGCCCTGGGACCCCCAGTAGCTAAGCAGGATAGAAAGAAGCAGCAAGGAGGCTTCCAGCTGCAGCTCAGTACCTCTGCAAGGGAATCCTCAGACACAGCAATGATCCAAGTGTGCTGCAATAGCACTCAGCAGACTTCAAGACGTGCATCTGCTTCATTAAAATTTGATCCCCCAGTTCCTCTCTCTTTTTCCTTCCTGGAATGTTTTCAAACATTGTTTCCCTGCATACCTGGATAAGGGATGCTGTGCAGGGCTTTAGTTAAGGTAATTTGAGAATTCTTTCATATTGAAAAGGTATAAAAAGTAATCCCCTGAAGTGCTTGGTTTTCCTTCCACGACATTCCATTGTAACCACCTACTTCTGCTTTACCTCATTAGCATTCTGAGGGGTTACAAACGAATTCTCATAGTTCAGAACACAAAAAACAGGTCTGGCAGCCCCTGGGGGATACAGGGCACAACAGTATGGGGCTAAGACTCTGGAGAGCTGAGCTTTCCTCCACAGGCTAGGTGATCATAGGCAAGCTGCCTTGTGGTAGGAGGTTTGCTTCCTGACTCTTCCTCTGCCTTGACTTCTTTGGGGCAGGAGAAGTTTCCCTGCCCTTGAACAGTGCTCAGCAGAATGAGTGCAGACGTCATGCAAATCAACAGCAGCAGAAAGAAACCGTAATTATAACAGGAAATGAAATCAGTAAAAGAGGAGATGGGACTGCCCAGGTCTATGTTGAAGTTAGCATGTGTTGCATGCAATGTTACAGAAGCAAAACTGCATTTCTGTAAGCCCCTGAGAGAGACAGGGGCCTCAAACACAGATCCCTTGGATAACCTCACCCAGTGGCAAAGGGTAACCAACCTTTGCTGGCTAAAACCCTCCAGAGGTGTCTTCCCTTCTTGGAGGCATTTCCATAACAATGTCCTCACCCTCGCCTCCAAGCTGTGTGTGTTGGGGCAGCCCTAGCTGAGAGAAACTGCATCAAACACACTGAAATATCAATGCACACAGCATTTCTTTTCTGTTTGTTTGTGGAACCTTCCTGACTTAGGTGTACCTGTCACCCCCTGGCTGAGAAGGACATGATTCACCTGCTGAGAATTCACTTCCAGGCTTGTGCCATCCACACACAGTTTGAGTTTCAATCCACTTCTCAAGGAGCCAACACCATGGGTGTTCATGAAGTATTATTCCCTCCTCCCATACCCTGAGGTGACCAAGGTGGACACTCTTGCTCCCACTACAAAGTACCTTGACACATGAGCACAGTTCACTGCTTTACTGGACAGCAAACTCCATGTAAAACTGCTGTGCTGATCTCAGAGCCAAAAGGTGAAACATTCATTTCCAAGCAAGACAGTCCTCATGGAAGTGAGACACCAGGAGAAGCCTCGTGTGTCTGCAGAGCAGAAGGGAAGAGCCCCCTTAGACACAGCTGCTGTCTAACAGCCATGTTTTATGCAGAATGCTTGGGGGCTACTCTATTTTTATAGCTTTCATCCATAAAATAAGAAGCTAAAGCTTCTGGAAGGAGAACACAATTACCCTACAATAATGTAACATCAGAATAAATTCAACACAATCTGTATAAGCAAAGAGAAAAAGCACCCAAGCCTTTTCCAACTGGCAGTAGATAATGCTCTGTAACTGCCCTGTCATCAACCTTCAGAAGCTATCTCCAGAGCCATATGTGGGTTGGCAACCAGGCATAGTGGCTAACTAGTTTTGCATCTAGTTGTACAGAAGTAGAGACATATGGAAATGAACAGCCTGGCAGAACAAGTGAGCTCTGAACCAATGACTTCCATAAATAAGTGCCTGCACACTGGCAGATGGAGAAAAGCACAGTTAGGGAGGGACTGTGACACAGCAGCAACCTGATTTTAAACAATTCATAAAAATCAGCCTGAACTTCAGGTCTGAGCCATTTCCAGCGGCTTCAGCCCCCTTCTTGCTGGGGAAAATCCTCTCCATAAAAACAGGGAAGGTGAAGGTAGAACAATGCATCTAGCAAAAGATACCAGGAGCTGCTTCAGGGAGCAGAGAACAGGACTGGGAAGTCACTGATGATTTTTGCCTCTGACTACTCTGCTAATCATGCTTTTGGTAGCCTTCAGAAAAACACAACCAATCATTGCTCACAGCCTAGAAAAGCACAACACATCAAGGCACATGGCAGTGCCTGAAACACGGGCACAGTGGGTACAGGAATGTGGGACACACACACATCCTCCTGCAGTGAATGGGAATCTGTGCCTGCTGCTGCCTTCTGGGGATCAGCCTATTTCAAGGCAAATGGTACCTTTCCTGTTTCCTAGTCCCTGTTAAATGTGACAGATTAATGGAAAGTGAGTATTACTTTTATTCCACATCTTGGGATAAGGGGACTCCTTGTCTGGTGATCGCAAAGATTTTTCCTCTTACCATAGTGGAAGAAATTTTTTGTGTACACCCTCTAACCCCACTTGACATGATTATTCTGATGTAGAAGAACATAAATTTAATTAAATTTCAATAAACTAGCTAAACAGCACTGAACTCTCTCAGTAACAGGCCACCTTTCATTAGGAAGGAACTCCCTTTCTCTTCCTACACTGTATCAGTTGATATCACAGATATGATCTCACTTCATTGATATTACATGTATGATCTCATTTCTCTGCACTGCTTGGTTATCACCTCAGACCTCACCTGTCTGTGATACCCCATCTTCTCCTCCCACATCACAGGGGTGATCAAGAAAAGCAGCAGAAAATGATTTTCCAGGAAATGTCCCTAAATCCAGACCCCACATTATGCTGAAGCCATTTACAATTTAGAAGCTGCCTCACAATGTGGGAAATAGTAAAGGTAAAAAGATTTCTAGAAAGCTGTAAAAGTAGGCATTAGAAACAGAAAGAATAGAAAACTTAGAGCTAGCTGCAGCTGTTAAGTTTGAAAGTAAAAAAAGTTACAATAGTACAGCAAGCAAGGACATGAAACAATAGCTTGAGTTTAGGCTTGGCTAAGATAGACCTTAACACTGCAGAAAATTATGTTTAGCAAGACAGCAGAAGGTTTTAAGCCTAATAATGGTGTATTGTGTGTTGTTAATAGAAAACAAGCATTGTGTGGAGCAGGTGTACCTGTGCTTTTAGTGATTGGCTGAACAATTGTCTGTAAGCTTTAGCAATATGCCATTGGGTATAAAGTTTTTAAAATGCCCTGTAACAAAGAAATCTTTGGCTGCTGCTGGCTGTATGTGAGCTGTTACCATCTTCCAACTGTCTGAACCATGGAATGAGGCTGATGCTGCAATAAAAGCTCAAGGAGGGGATCCCAGCAGTCCCACCCTGGTTTTGAAAAACCACCAACACACACTTTGGCAAGACTCACCATGGGAAAGCCATGACCTGCCTTCCACAGGCCCTGCCAGAGACCTGTCAGCTCTGTAAGCTGTGGATCAGGCTGTCTGCTCCACTACAAGGTCCACAGCAAAGCCAGCACAGCCCTGGTCCAAGGAGCCAAGGGCCATATGCACACACAAAGTGGAAATTCTAGGGGATTACCTCTGCATGGATGCCACTGTGTAAATGTTTTGCATAAAATAATAACAGCAACTACCAATCAAAAGAGTGCAGAACAGATGGGGAGGAGGCTGTGTTGAGAGGAAGGACTCAAACAGGAATATGGATTTTGTCTCCCACCTTTCCTGGTCTTGTAGCAGCCCTAAACAAACCTTTATTTGAGCAATCCCCACCAGTGTGTTCCAGTACCCTCCAGCAACTCTGGCTGCTTTACCACCACAGTACAGGATATTCACACATCTACAAAATGCTGCAGTGTCAGACTGTGGGGTTTGGGTTCCCCCCACCTGTACCCAGCCCTACAGTCACTTAATCTACTTTCTTCTTCAGGAAGATTTAACAACAGATCTCATTCTGGAAAGGAAAGAATCCCTATTCATGACACTCCTCAAAATTCTGCTCCTCCTGAAGAACAACACAGGGCTAGCTCAATTTCTACATTTTCTTTCTTTTGTAAGAACATTTTTTTGCATTTAAGTTGTTAAAAGAGGCAAATTTTTACTTAATATTGGGTCCAGCAAAACAACTGCTGAATCTCCAGGTTTCTCTTGTAAAAGATTAACATTACAGCTTGAATTAAGATTTTGTAATAGATGTTGGAGGAAGTTCACTTAAGGCTGCAGATTTAATGCAAGATACCACTCTGTGGGCATATGTTTATAACAAGCATTTTCTCCAAAATAATCTACAACTTCCAAATAACTCAATGCAAAAGGCAGGCTCCAAATTGAAACTTGTAGTAACATCATTGTAAACAATCCTAGTTGTTCAAAAGCACCTTTAACATGGATAAGTGATGGTCTTCTACACTGCAAGATCTTGTTATTCTTTGCAAACAATTTTCTTAGTTCTGAGTACTTGTTCTTAGTACACACTGAATAGCTAAACACACCTAAAACCAGCTGTAAAACATTGTGCCAAGGACAGTTTGTGACCCAAACATAGTGGATCACCACCCCAGGAGCGACATGAAGGACATGTTTATCTTCCTGGCAGTGTGGGGGCAGAGCATTGATGGCATATCTGGCAATGCAGATCCAGAAGGGCTAAATCCAGTACATATATCAACAGTGAACAGCAGAAGAGGCTGAAAAATCACCCTGTATCCAGCCCCAGGTTTCACACAGGGGCTTCTTCCCTCACTCACCCTCACCCCAAAAAACAACCCTTCATTAACACTGAGTTGGAAAGAGAGTCAAGAAAAACACTTTGGTTCACATACTGACAAGTCACCTACAATACTGTAAAGCAGCCAGAACAGTGTGTATTTCAAGAACTACCCAACCTTCTTGGAAACAAAACCAGGCCTGGAAACAACCCAACACAAACAAAAAGAAAAGTCATGTTTTAAAGATAGTTATGAAAACAGTAAGAAATTATTCAAGAATTCCAACATGAGTTACATACCTTAGCTATTTGGACACACCAGTTCAGCAGGAGCTGGGAGCCAATATTATCCTTATGTTCATGGACATAATCCAGGAGGCAGCCATGAGGCATCAGCTGAGTGACCAGCTGGATGGTGGGGCTCAGGCACACACCCAGGAGCCTCACCAGGTGGGGGTGGTCCATGCTGGCCATGATGAGAGCTTCCTGCAACAAGAAAAGTGACCCAAAGGTTACCCCAGTGTGCTCAAAGACTTGAGTTGTTGTAGTAAGGTAGGACAATCATAAAGAGAGGCTTCCTAAAATCAAGCTGCTCTCCTGGTCAGGCTAGCCCTTTGCAAGTTCCCATGTGAAAGCAATTGCTGGTGTGAGCAGTTTGCTAACACACCAATCTGTTCCTGGGTGAAAAACAACTAACACCTGAATAAACTGTTTTTACACTGTGAGATACAAAAAGTGAAACTTATCTGTCACAAACAACTTTTCCTGCACCTACATATGGAGAGTTTAAGTGACTAATCAATGCAGGGTAACAACTTGTTACTAACCAATATATAATTAGCAAGAAAGCTACCAACCAATTAAAGTCACACACAAAGTCTATAAAACTGTATAAAAAGGAGTTATGTGAAAAAAGAATGGGCTTTTTCCACCATGAAGAAAATGGAGTCCCATGTGATTTATTCCAATACTGAGTGACTAAAGGGGATCAGTGTCCCCTGAGCACCATGAATTCCTGTCTGTCTGTCCAGTGCTGGACATTCCTGGGGAAGCTCCAGGCTGATGTAATGCCCACTTGATGTTCTGAGCCCCAAAAAACAAGAGTCTGCACAAATCTAAAATTCTGCACTGCCTCACATTCCCTGTCCTGTTGCAACCACAGAAACAACGATGCAGGTGTGACACACTAAAGTCTCCTTGGTCTTTTTTTAATGTCTTTTTGGGACTACCTAAAAACAGAGGCCAGACAAAATTAAGGGAATAAAAAGTGGTTATATTTATTGAAGGGCCTTCAGGTACATTTAGGACAGATGAAGCCCACCCAGGGGCTACACCCAAAAAATGGATGAGGGGGTCACAGGTTTTCACACTTGTATAAGTTCGGTCCATTTGCATATTGGGAGTTAATATTCCAATTACAGCTGCAGGTAATGAAGTCATTTACCCCAAGTTTGCTTTCCAAATCTGAGCCTCTTCGCTCAGCATCTGATTCGTCCACGACCTCTCCCATCAGATCTTGGATGAGTTCATTTTGGTTTTTTTTCCACACAGAAAAGACTTTATTTCCCTTTTCCAGACTATAAGAAGTTTTCAGCTACCATGCTAGGTTTCAGCTACCAAGCAGGTCCAGGACCAAGGACCAGAAGGTTTAATCTTGGCTGTGCTACTTGACCCTAAGGTTCACACCCCTGACCAGTAGCACAGGAGCCCCTTATGAAAACCCTAAATAACTGTTCTTAGAGGTAATGCTGCCATCACAAGCAACTGCATTCAAATATAGCAAGGAGAAAGCTCTCCTCTCACTCACTGAGTCCTCCATTTCAAGACCATTTCATCATGGCAATGGAACAATGAAAAGTGAGATGAAATTGTGGCTTTGTAAGGCTATTTTGGCTGTCTATTTTTTTTTCTCAAAAATCCCCAATATGACATCTGACAACTTACAGAATAACAGCTGTAATAGTGCCAAGGAAAGAAAGAAAGAAAAAAAGGATGAGACAAATTTGCCGCCAGAGAAACATAGAAGTTGGGGGGTTTTTTTCCCTTCACTATATTAATGCAAAATAATAATAAAAAAAAAGGTTCTGGCAAGTAGGCTGAGTTTGTATTAAAGGAAATTGCTCATCATAGTACAAAGAATATTTGAAACCAAATTGCAGATATTTGCATAATAGTTCTTTTACTTTCTTTCCCCCTCTTTTTTTTGGTAAAACAAAAAGATGAACAAGACACTAATTGTAGGGTTTTTTCCCTCCCAATAAGAAAAGAGCAGATGGTCCTCACTGGGGGGAGTGACTCCTTCCCTTTCTTCCTCAATGTATGTGAAGAAATAAATAAATGAATAAATAGGGACTATTTGATGGGATAATGGAGGAGCAGATCTGAGAAAGATTCTGATGCAACAAATTAGAAAAGGGATCTGAATTTAACTAGTTTTGCTCACATTCAAATGAATACAGCTCCCACTCAACTCTTAAGTATGAGGACTCCTTGAAATCACTTTAGCCTTTCTTCTGCTGTGACTTGGAAATGTCCCTAAAGGCCACCAGAATAAATATCTGTAGACAGGTGAATTACCCAGTCTCCAGAGCACAAAATTACTCCGCCTCATTTTTTTTCCTTTTTAGCCCATTCCCTTTTCTCCTGCAGATGCATACAGGGACAGCACTTGCTGCTCACTCTGCCTCTGAGTAAAGGTAAGAGGTTCCCTATGAGCTTGGGGCTGGAGTACTTTTCTTTATAACCCAGACTGATTAGAACAGAGATGAGATATTTGGTTTTGTTTTCCAAGGGCCCACACAGAAAGCTTTGAAGCTTGTGTCCATTAGTCTCCAGTACTTTCCATTGCCAAGTCTATCTGTGTCCAAAGGAAAACCACTTCTGTACAACAATAAAAGCAAGCAGTGCCATTTGTCTCATTCTGATGTTACAGGAAAGCACATGTTTTTCCTATAGTTTTGGGCAAGAGTTTCAGGAAAAAAAGTCAAAATGTTTTTTATAAAACATTATGGACTTCTCTGTAATGAATGAAGACACACACAGAGAACAAAGAAATATCATTATAGATCTAAGCCACTAATAGATACTAATTTAGCATGAATCCTGGCTTCACATAGTTATCTTCATTAGTAAAACTGTTGTTATTTTATTGAACTTCCATCAACACAAGAACTAAAATCAAGGCTATGTGTATCCAGCACAGCACAAACACAAAGTAAAAGAGATTGCAATTGTTCTGCTAGAGCCTAATTAGACAAGCAGACAAACAAACAACAGAAACATTATGACTTAACAGCATTTTAAGATGTTCAGCAAATAAGGAACACAAGTCTCCAGTTTCAAACCTGTTTGGATATGAAAGACCCTAGACCTGTAACCTTTGTGGTACTTAGACACTCAGCAGCCTGCTTCCTAATATAACTGTCTAAAGCATTTTAAGCAGGTGAGGCACCTAAACTCACAAGCTTGGCTGGTGGCATTGGGATCTTTCAAACCCAGCTTCTGCAATTTTCTGGGCCCTTTTGTAGCTGTGTGTCTGCAGCTCTTCTCTCTACACTCAACTGGCACAATTACAGGAATGAACTTGAAATTCTAATTTAATGGAGATGAAATTGAGGTACCAAAAGGGTACAACTTTTTATCCAAAGTCACATGGCAAGTTTGGAGCACAAGTGGAAACAGGGCCCCAGATCACTTTATTTTTTCCTCCTGAAAAAATTCATGTCCATCATTCCTCTCTTCATCCCATCTCAATGTGATTATTACATTATTACTCCATTAAGCTCAACTCCTGTGATTTATACACACAAGCCTGTATTAAACAGTAACATTAAACAATGACATAAATGCTATTTTAATGGTTCACACTCATCTGCCTGCTGTGTGCACTAAGAAAGAAGACAGCAGCCCAAAGAAGGTTGAGTGTGCAGGGTCCAGTCAGCAATCACCAGACCTACTACTGGCTGCTGTCAGCAGAGCTATGTCAAAAGGGGTCTCAGGAGGTGCAATTGAAATTTGGAAATTTCACCTGAAACTGTTCCCCGATCTGTCCATACTCTGCAGTCATGTTTGAAATATCTTTAATTTGGCTGATGTTTCTGAAAAGTAACCTGAAATCCAGCTTAAGCACGATTTTCATTTTGACCTTCCAGGATGGGAAAAAAATCCCAGTTCTCAAGACTGTGAGAAGAAAGAGTGCTCTGAGTACACCTACAGCATATCTGACAAGGTGGTATTTAACTTCCCCCTTTCCCTACTTTGACATGGTTATAGCTAACACTCATAGCTGAAAGTAGAACATAAATATTAGCCAGCATGGTGGCTCCTGAAGAACAGCCTTTGATACTGGTTTTGTTTCTCTGACCCTGCAGTTTGCAAACCAGTGGGCTCAGCAAGGTGCATGTGCCAGTGGCAGGAAGATAAAGCCATACTTCGCCACACTCAGGTCCATGTTGAACATTTATTTCCACCCAGAGTGGCCTAGGGCACAGCTCTCTTCAGCTCATGCCCTGATTCATTAGTACATACACAGAGCACTGGGGGACACTCACCCACAGACAGCCACTGTCCCCTCCCAAGGCTCCACACACCCAATCTGGCCAGCCTAGAGTAAATGTTACTGCTGCTCTTAAGCCAGATGAAGATATCCACCTGATAAAGAGTTAAGTAAGCACAAAGTCTGAAAAATCTGTTTTCCTGACTTTCTGCTTCTAAATGTTCCTACCTTAAAACACCCTCAAACAAAGCAAAAAAAAAAAAGATGTCAGAGAAGAGCAACTCGGATGTTTTTCCTAATAATTGTCAAGTAAATAAACGTACTTAAAAGCTGACTTCATAGTGCACTGTGCATTTTTCTGAAAGCACAGCTGAGCTAAAGGGAGAGATACCACACTGAATACACTGCTTTCTACATTCATTTTACAATTCTTCTAGTGGCTGGGCCAAACACCTGTCTGGAATGCACGTCTGACCTGCTGCAGGGCAGATCCAATCACAGCCCAGCATTTAATATGTTTTAAACCTTTTGTTTCTCTGCTAGGTCTTACAAATTGTTTAGGTGGTAGCTGACTCAGCCTATGCAGTGTGCAGAACAACTTAGGCTAGGAGACAGCACAAATACACATTTAACAACACACATGCCTACACTGGTGGTGTGGCAGTGACACCCACGGCTGTATTTGCCCTGTACTGCCTATGCAGGATGTTGCTTTCATGGCTTTCCAGCACTGCTGTGCTTCAAGCAGTTTTTCAGAAGGCAACTAAACCTGCAGGCAGCTTGGCAGGGCCATGGTTGTGTCCCCCCAGCCTCACCACAGGTGATTTCACTTGAGCCTTCCACGTTCAGCTCAGTCCTACCCTTCTCAGACATTGCTATTCTGTATAAAGAAATCCTGTCCCATTGATCATTCCTCTCTTCCTCCCCTTCTCAGCGTGGGTATATTATTGCTCCATTAAACTCAACTCCTGTGATTTGTATACACCCAAGCCTGGCTTGGACCAGCATTCCTAAGGAAATGCTGTGACTGCACCCTCCTGGGACACAGCGGCCACCCCCAGGCTGTGCACAACATTCTCCCAACTTCTCTCTGGAGAACAGGAGTCAGGAGCAAATGAACAGAGAGATTAAAAGAAATTAATAATCTTTCTATACACCCACATCCATGCTCCAAGCATAGAGTAAAGTGAATACTTGGAGAAGTACAGGTTCATCAGAGGTTGCTGCATGGACTGCAGCAGCGCACATCCAGATCCTGCACTCACACTCACCTGGCCAACTGCTTTTTCTACAGGGAAATGCTGCATTTGGCTGGCACAGCAGGAAAGAACTAGGGCTCCAAACCCCCTGTTATTAACAAGCTGTTAGGCAGAGTTTTGCACTAACCACCATCTCATTGAAACCCCCTCCATGCTCGTTTTGCTTTAGGAAGCCTCCTTAAGGAACCTCTCCATGTAACCAAACAGAGAAGGTCACACTATCAGTCTTGCTTGCATGTATTTCCTCAGAGCCAGGACAAACTCTCAGGATTAAGGAGGCTACAGGTTTTGAAGGGGTGGGTTTACACTTCATATCTTTTGGATGTAAGAGATGTGAGCTTTTTTGAGTTCAGTTTTCAACGAGGACCTTAAGCAGAGGTTCACTGGGTAGTCACTGGAGTCACTGCATGCTTACACTGGAGGACAAGCGTGCTGCACCATTAAATGGTGAGACTTAGTTGTCCAGAAAGTTCTGGAAACCCATCTGTCAGGTGAGCCACTACTCTAGGATTAAAACTACGAATAAAAAATAAAACAAAAATAAAATGCCACCTCAGGGACCACACCCTGCAGCCTGTTCATGCACAAATGTGATGGAAACAGCACCAGACAAGTGCCACTCACTTGACTCCTACCAGGCCAGTGCTATCAGGAGAAGATGGCCCCAGGTCAGTGTCCTGCAGCCTTGGGGGGAGCCAGGCATGGCACAACACTGGAGCACTGTGCCCTCCACTGCCCACGGCCAGAGCTGCTCTCTGGCTGCTCTCTCAGTGCTGAGAGCCTTTTCTGGAGCTGTGATGTGTCTTTAAATTTGCTGCATCTCTCAGAGCAGGCAAACCCTCTGAGTCTGTCCTGCCTGCCACAGCACTTGCACAGCACACAGGGTACAGTCAGTCAGTCTGACTGACTCCTCACAGGCACTGTGTTGTTGACACTGAATTCAGCAGCCAGCAGCTGCCCCATGTGACTCAAATGCATTAGAGAGATGCCCCACTTTCCTCCAAACTAGCACAAATCAGGGATGTGAAAGCTCTCCCTCCTGAAGGTCATACTTGCAGACTGCTGGGTCAAACCTTCCTGCCCACCTCAGAGAAGCAGTAAGGTCCTATTCATGCAGGAATAAACACCTTCATAAAATAAATCAGAAAAAAAAGCAGTATGGTGATCCCTGTCCTGCAAACACTGAGGACAGGGACCACTGTGCTGACTCCAGCAGGGCCCAGGTGCTGAGAATTAATGCTGAAATGCTTGGAAGTGTAGGAGAAAAAATTTTGTAGAACCCCCACACCACATGCTTATTCCTTCTCCCTGCTTTGTGCCAGTTAAGTCTCCCAATTCATCAGAGCCTGAGTTAGCAGAGGAGGTGCTTCAGCTCTAAAGCAACAGGGCTCTAGTGCACAAGAAACCAGGTGAAGATTTTCCATCCAACATCTGAGCAGGGACAGCTCCCACCAGCATTTCTGTGAATCTTACCCTGAAAAAATGATCATGGTGATGAGAAAGCAAAATCTAGCCCATTTTCAGTTCACTTTTATGCATAATAACCAAGGACCCCAGCAACCAGAATTGTTCCCATTGAAAGTTGTCAGGATAAGTAACAGTGGATTCTGGGGATGCCCCCCTTGGAGATCAGGAGTAGGTGGTTTCACAACAAAAATATCATGTCATTGTGACAAATGTTTTACTTACAGCCTGTGACACACATCATTATTTCAGAGCAGCCTGTCCAAAGTGATTTGTTTCTTACTATTTTGATGCAACTAGCAAAAATATTTGAAGCTGTAACCATGCAGTCCAACAAAGCCATCATTTCAGTGGTGCTCAAAGAGGAGGGTGAACAGACATTACCACTGAGCAGCTTGAATGAACTGTCAGCCTTGGCTGCACATACCTTTCCAAAAGAGGGAGTTACTGCTTTGATTTTTGATTTAGGATGAGTGATAGCAAGGTCTCTAGAATGAAAAAAAAAACTATCAAGTTCTCATTCCTTTCTGAACAGTCTTCAGACACTGCTTTCATATTTTCTGGTATCACTGAAAAGCTTGACTTTACAATCACACACTCAAAGCTCCTTCCTTCTTCAGGATCAATTTAAAGGGATAGCATCAGAATAAAACCTAATCTCATCAAGTGTATAATCAACATTAAGAATTGTTTTAATCAAAGATACATTTTGCCTTGTATTTAATTTCTCACAACAGAGAACTCAAATCAGACTCATCTCCATCTTTCCCTCATCTGTATTCAGCTGCACAAGAACCTCACACTCAGCACCTGGGCACTGCAAAGGGAGGGTATTTGAACATGGGAGGTTTCACTGGACTGTCTGGTTCACTATTAGACTTTATTCTCCTGAGCAAGCCTGCATCATAAGTCCTCAAAAGCTGCCTCATGCTCCCTGTGTCACATCCACATTGCTCTGCCTGTGATTTCCTCCTAAGTTTCTACAGCTCTGCCTTCCACCTCTTCTTCCCTACTTTACCATCCTGCTGACCTACTCCTCTCCTGAAGATAAGATTAAAACCTCTAGCTATTGATCTAAACCAACAAGACTTCATTAAAAAAAAAAAAAAACCAACAAAACAATTTGCATGGCTTCAGAAATCAAGAAGCTAAATTCTGCTGCTATGCATACTAAAAATCCCACTGAACTCTTTCCAAGGGCACTGCCCAGCCAGCACAAGCATCCTTGACACTGGAGAATGTTTCCAAATGGATTCAGCCCAGGGGCTGCCTATCCACTGACATGGCTCAGTCAGTCACAGCCCTGGGAACTGCCTGTAGCCAGGCCCTGCCCTACATTCCCCTTCTTCACTGAGCTCTTACATTTCCATCAGATCAACTCTTCTTTGTACCTCAGCTGTTTCCCACCCTTGCCCTGCTCCACGTCTCAGAATTTACCTGTGCAAGTTCCTCAAGGAGAGACTGCAAAGCTGCAATTTGTCAGCAAACTCAGAAATCCACATATCCACGCTTCCTTGAACATTTCTGTGTCCTTTCTCATGCAAAGCATGAAGAAAAAAACAGGCCCTGGCCTATGAGAAAGCTATGCAATTCTATTGGGAGCAATGCATGTTGGCCTCTGTAATTAAAAGCCTGGTACTCTATAAGAAGCAGAAACCTTCAGGATACACTTGTATTCACGTTGCAAGTAACTAAGAGGGAAGAATACCTATTCTCTCTCTCCTGTTGCTAATACACAATTTGCTTTATACATCAAGTGCCATTCAGCATCTTTAAAACACCTGACCTGGGAAAAAGCTAATGAAAACAACATTTTAGACACATTCTCAACTGACAAAACAGCTTTGTCTGAAAAAAACCTCATAGTATTTGCTTGTCTACGTAAACATCCTAAGGTAATTCAATTCAAAAATCAATTTAAAAAATTAAGTCATTTGCTCAGAGGTTATGGGATCTGTGTTGCAATTCAGAGTTCCATCTATAAACTGCTATAGTAATAATAATTCCCCTCCCCTTCATCTCCTGTGACTGTCTTGAATACCTTTCAGGGCAGGAACAATCTCACCACGCTTTCAACAGGTCCAAGAGATGCTGGTTTATCACAACAAGAAGCAACACTACCATAGCTGTTAGTATGGAAAGCTGTTAATTTGTTGTTAGTTGTAGTTAAACATAGTTGTTAGCTTTCCATAGTATGGAAAACCTTGCCCTGCAAAATCCCCTTATTTTTGGAGCTACAGCTTCAGTCTAGAAGGACCAGGCATTCCCAACCAGCATCTGCTGCTCTGTGGGCTGCCAGCCCCAGTGTGACCTCAAATGGATCTGCTTATTCCAATTATTGCACTGATATCTAAAAAGTCTTGGCAGAATATTACAAAGAATATCAGCAAGCCAGTCAGGAACCACCTTTCCCTGACTTATTTCTTCATCAAGAGCAGCAATAGGAATATCTGATTGTCACTTGTAAATAATAGGTAGAATATTAATGCAAACAGACATTAATTATTTTTATAAATCTGTGACAGTTGCTGATGTATCAGAGGTGTCTGGATCAGTGCTGAGGCACATAAAACAATTTTTTTTGATTATTTGCAATAAAGCACTTGAGGGAGAAGTGCTGCAAACTACAGTATTTGGAGGTAAAAAGTATTTAGAGAGTGATACTTGAAATTCAGCTCCTATTAGCCTGTGCTTCTGTACCCTTCCATTCCTATTAAAAATGGTCACAGCATGATCATTTGTATGTATATATGGATTTTTTTTTCCTCACTACAACATAAAAAGCCTTGTTCTCCCTTAACTTTAAGTTGACTTGGCACCTCATTAGATCTGCCATTAACCTCAAACCAGTGATGGCTTGTTTGGGATGCATTACACTTAAGCTTGTGCAAACAGTACCTCTCTTTTATTAACAGGGGTCCCATAAAACCCTGCATTTTTTAGCACTTTGGCAACATTCTGGCATACACAGTGCCCTTTAGGAACTTAAACATTAACATGTGCCTATTTTATACTGCTAATAGCAGCTGGAGGCACAGAGAAAGAATGCAAAGCTATTTCTTAACTACAGGTTTTCAGTTTTACTGATAAGGCAACACTTGTCACCCTGTTTTCATTGCCAAAATCTGCTTTAAAACTGGATAGCTGTGTCAGTTTCTTCTCATAACACATCAAACATTATTAAAGAACCTTATTTTCTTTAATTCATTAACTTTACCATGTTTTGTCACTTTTATTTCTGCGCTCTGCATCTGAATCTCAGAAAGACTGTGAGAAGAATCCCAGTATCCCCAGCCACTTTGCTGCTGTTTAAGGAAAACTGTTTCTCCTCTTTGTAGTGACAAGCCTGTGAGCTACAGCCTTCCCCTCCAGCAGGATCTGTGCCTGCAGAGGCGCATTTCCCCTCTGCCTTAAACACCACCAGCTACTGGCTGTGCAGATGAAGAGACCCACACCTGCAGGCACTACGTCCTCTTGGGATGAGTCCCCAGAATTCATGGCTTTACAGCATCCAACAGAAATTTTTACTGAAGTCTGTAAGATTACTCTCCTCAAAGCCCACATCCAGATACAAGCAGGTAAGTCCAGGGAAGACAAGAGGCTGGAGGAGAGCATTCTGACCCAGGCCCAGACCTAACCCATGGTAAAGGGTGGAAACATAGCAGAATGCCAAGAACAAACCTCCCACGGTATTGAGAGCAACAGAAAACTCATTGTGGAAATACAAATCCCATAAGCTCCTGATTAAGTCTCCTAATTAAACTATTGTGTACCACTTATGATACTCATAGCATCACCTCTCTGCAGCTTTTCATTTTTTAATATCCCCATCCTTTGCCTGTTCAATTTCTAAACACTTTTTCAAAATTAAAAACTCCTACTGTGTCCTGATAAAACACTGGCAGCTCTGGGATCTTGACCTTCAGAACAATTACACACACAGCCAAACAAATAACTCACTTCATGTTTCAGTAACCAAGCCCCAGAGTACATGCCAAGGAGACAAGTATCAACCCTGTTATTGGGGTACCTTGTACACTGAACTAGAGAGTGTAATACAAGATCTCAGTTCAAAGTGTTTCCTATATATATACACACTCTACAGCCAAAAGTAATCCTTGAATTTGATTACTCTTTAATACTTTCAGTTAATCCACAGCTGTATTTCCCTGTGAATAAACAAACACTCCCACCTGACCTTCTTCCCATGCACAGATTTACCCAACTTTATGCAGGGTTTCCACATCATAGAGCACTGCAAACCTGAAATAAGGAGTTCTGCAACTGCCATAACAAAAAAGCATCTGAATGCACTTCCTGACTCATTTAGGAGGAGCTCCTAATGTCAGTCCCTCACTAAAGCATGGGATTCTCCCCTAGACCTGTGGCACACTTCTTGGAAGGATTACTGTAGAGGTGAGGTCCAGGTCCTGCTGAATTCAGTGGCCAATTCACAGCTCCCATGGATTTTCAGACTTCCCCCATCACCAGCAGTAAGCAAACTCACTTTCTCTCACTACATTTTCCAGTTAGAGTGTTATGCCAGCAGAATTGTTTCCAAGCAGCCTGGCTTGTCTGTGCTTGTACCTCATCCTTTCTGTGTATGTGCTTTCACCACACAGCCACATATTGAAAATTAACCCCTCCTGCACATACACACACCTTACCCTCACACACTCTGGAGGGAAAAATTACTGAAGCAAACATTTAAAGAACAATTATTGCTTAAGATGGAAATAACAGAAACTTAGCCTGGAAACAGTTAATCTGCAGATGACTAAAAGCAGTTCACCTTCATCAGAGATCAGATTTCCAGCTTCTGCAGAGGCTGAGCACTCTGGGGGCCTGTGCATATATGCAGCACTCTCAAGGACAGCTGGATTTCTGGCATCTCTGGACAAGTTGGAAATTGTAATTGCCATCACAGTGAGCTCCTGTGCCTGGGACTGATAGGCAGAGAATTCCCCCTCTAAGTGTCTCTGCTCACACTTCCAGTGTGCACGAGTGGGAAGCAGGGGGAGGCTGCACAAAAGGGAGTCTACAATCACAGGAGTCATGTCCATAACTCCTACAATCACAGGAGTTATGTCACCCCTTGCCCCTCACCTCCTGCAGCTTGACTTGATGGAGTGCAAACCTCTTTGAGCTGCAGTGGAGCACAGAGCCAGGCAGTGCTTGCAGACCCCTCATGCCAGCTGGAAAGGAGGATGTGCACAGAAATGACAGCAAAAGAGGATAAGGAAAAATGTCTCACTGCTGCCATAAAGGATTTCATTTGATCCTAAACCTGTGCTTTCAACTGAGATTCAGGATTCACTCTGCTGTATTTCCCGAGCAGCCAGTGGAATGACTGTGGAGTGCCTGGATCCAATTAATGTTAGCAGCAATGTCTTTTCACACTTTCAGGAGCATCTAGATGGTCTGTTGAAGACCTGGGTCAAACACTGGCACATGATGTGTACAAGGAATTAAAAATATTAAAAAATATTTCACCAGTCACCCACATAGTCACATAAGGCAGGATCTTTCAAGGAGGCTGAGTGCAAACACAGCTGTGTCAGCTGAGAAATTGTGTATCACAGAGTGTCTGTAGCCTCAAGGGCTCTGTGAATGCCACCATGGACCAAGCAAAGAACCAAAAAGCTTCAGCCTAGAACCTCCCATGTCTAAAGGCAACAGCGGAAACCAAGAAAAGGTTAAGTCTTTTCTCACCTTCTTCACCTGACTAGCTAGCTGTGTCTCCAGGGTACTTCCCATCTAGACATACCTGAGGAAACAAAGAAAGCATCTAGGCCTAGCCATATCTTTGTGGGGTTTCAGCTGAACAGGAGAAAGAATTCTCTAGTCAGCTACACATTTTTTTTTGTCTTCAATCCTCTGAAGATAAGTTTGATATTGATACCCTCAAGCCAGGGGCTTGTCTTTACTGTAAGACAGGCATACAATTTAGAAAAGCTGTTTCTGCAGCACATCTGAGTGATTTATTCATTTAGTTCATTAGGCCAGACATAAATAAAAGATGTGGGTGTCAGTCCCCTACACGCAGCTTTAATTTGCTTGCTACATGTCTGGTGGAGGTCACTGTCACTTACCACCTCTGCACTTGGCGTGACAAATGTCCTCCCACACTCTAAGTGCTGCCACTGCAGACAGCAGCAACTGCAGTGAGCACAGACCAAGCCAGGAAGCCTCTAGATCTTAATTATAAAACCATAAAAGAAACCAACTGCCTCTGAAGCTCTCTTACTAGGAAACAAATGAGAATGGGAAATTTATTTCCAACCATAAATCCCAAAGCCTTCAGTTTAATTTTTCCCAAGTTAACTTTCTCACCTAGCTAAGCAGCACTGCCTTCTATTATTAGCTTCTGGCCCAATATCAGCTGACCACCATCAGTCAAACTGTCTTCATCTCAATGAGCTCAGGGACTCCCAAGGAACTCTGTGTATGCTGACTCGTGCTTGCAGCCTCTAATTATATTCTAACAGATAATGGAGCATTTAAACTCAGCGAGGATAGATTAAACTTGTAAGTGGATCAAAATCCTGGACACAAGCACAGCTCCTAGGATTACTTCCTGGAAACATCAAGCTGATAGGAAAGGCCCTCATCAACTGCCTGTTTCCCCATGACAAGTGTTTTAAGGACATGTTTTCAGCCTCAAAGGCTGTTTGCTATGCTCTCCAACTGCAGCACATCTTTAGAATTTATTACATTGCCAGCTGAGTAGCTGGGTTGATGTTAAACCACCTGACCAGGCCAATGGCTACTTGACTTATCAGACAATCGTAACAGTCAAACAAATTGAGGCTGAGGAGGTGAAATTGTTTTCCCAAGTGAAATTGTAACTCCCTGTTTTACTATCAAGTAGCCTCTTAGGTGCACATTTGCCTGCTTTCCTCAGTGCAAGATTCTTTTCCCTCCAGAAAACTCAGGACAATCATTTATTCTGTTCCCAGCCTTAGGGTGAGGAGCAGCACACAGCTCCCTCCTGATGTCCCTGTGTCTTGCTGGTGGCTCCCTCCCACCCACAGGTGCAGGCAGAGCACTTGCACCCTGAATTCAAACCCCAGCCCCCTTCTGGGGACCTCCCACAGCAGAAACTCTGCACATAACCATGCTGAGGGGAAAATCCTTCAGTCTCTGGAATTATCCCAGACACAGTGCACACCCAGAAACAGGGTAAACCTACATTTTACAAAGCAGCAACAGCAACCTGTGTGTGTGGTGAAAATAAATCCAGAGAAAGCCTCCTGTGCAGTCTGGTTCTGCCCTGGTCCCGGTTACTTTGCAGATTCCAGCTCGTATTGCTGTAGCAGACACAGACCTACCGCAGTGATAAAATCTAGGGACAAACACAGGGAGCAAAGGGAAGGGCTAGCTGGGAATGGGTGGAGAAAGCCTGGAAAACAGGCTCTGCTTCGGCTCCCTGAAGAAAAATCCCAAATAAGCGCTGTCCTTTTGGATGATGGCCAATTCATCATCTCCTGATGGGAGGTGCTTGGCCAGAGCAGGCAGGGCTGACATCAGGCATCATATCATTGCAGTCATTACTGCTCCGTTAGCAGGGCTTCAGGCTGCTGAAATGACAGCCCAGGAGCCAAACTGCTTTTCTTTACTCCTTCAGCATAACGTTTAGCAGAATTTCAGGAGCTCGCAGAGCCCTTTGAGACACACATTCTGCCAGCATTACAAGTTTTCTCCAGCTCTACGGGCAGTGCCACTAACTGCACTAACCCACACCAGCTACTTCTGTGGACACTGGAGTGTCCCAAGCATCTCCTCTGCACACAAACTGCTGTTTACCAAAGGCTTTCCATTTTCCTGAGCCTTTCTAAAAGCAACGCTAACTTTTACTTAAAGGACTTTCCCAATCCAGGAAGAAGCAATTGCTGACAAAAGCACACCTACAAAGCCAAGGCTGTGACTCATATAACGACACCTTCCCACTAACCTCCTCTTCCCATTCACTACCAACACTGTCAGACCCTTTTTAGGAAAGAATTAACCCCACCACGCTCACAGTGGCATTCAGCCACCTTCCCAAGTCTGACTCAAGTGCTTTTAACCAACAGCCATTATTCATAACACTCTTTTTACTGAAGTACAACTGATGCATTTTGCTTTCAGAAGTACATTTGAATATTTCCTCACAAAATAAATCAGTAAACAGTATCCAGTTTTATCAGGATAGCTATTCTGACTGAAATCTTGAAGTGAGAATGAGTAAAATACATTTGTTTACTCTAACTTACATCTCAGTGAAAGATATTTAGGTTATCTTCTCATAATTTATATTTTGGCTTAAATTTCTTAAATGTTTAAAACTATGTCTTTTTTTGGGACAGGGAGGAGTAGTTGCATTAAAACCATAAATAATGCTTAGGTCATTCTCTTGGAAAATGCATTGTTTCAGGAACTAAACAACTGGTTTAGGAGGTAAGGATGGCAAGAACCTCTGTATAATTGGATGAGCAATTATTTCACAAGAATGAAATTTAATCATCTTCATCAATGCAGAATGGAAAAGGATTACAAATCACTGGACATATCAAAAGCATCACTGATAGAAAACATATTATTTCTCCTTATTGCCTCTTGTATCAACTAATGATGAAATCTAATTCTTTTTTATTATGACTAAAAAAACACTAAGGGTTATACTTAACCTCAAGAACTAAAAAGAACTTTAACTTTTCTCTCATCTTGCAACCACTGGGTCAGAGACTCAGAAGAAACTATTAATTTAAAGAGAAACCTTTCCTACTGTAACTGTACAGCCAAAAATCTCCAGAGTTCCTAAAAACCTCTTCATTTCTGAGCTATTTATCAGATGTTCTGATGCAAACACTGGGGGAAGTATGGTCCAGTGAACTAAACTGACCTAAGCTGAGCTGTGAAACCTCAGACAAGCAAGTCTGCCTTTTGCCAAGGACCCTATGCTTTCTTTGCTTCAAGGTTAATCAGTATCAGAGGAGGAGATATTACACCTATTTCTCTGTCAAATCAGGGGTCAGATCCTGGTCTGGTACAAATTGCTCAGTTCCACACAGTGCTAACAATTCCCTCACCTTTAGGCTGGAACCTGTATCACTGACCCACCACTGACATCCAGTTCACTGAATCCCACCTCTCCTCTTTGGGCAGCTCTATTATTAGCAAGACTCTTTGTCCATGAAGCAAAAATATCTAATACTTGTTATCCCTTCAGTGCAATTAATTCCTTTTAAACCGTGCCAAAACTGCCTTTTTATTTATTATTTGTGCAAAATGATTACTGAATGTAACAGAACCACAGAATGAGAGAATCATCAAGGTTGGAAATGATCTAACCAACACATATGTGCAGTGCTCTGTAAAAAGCACAGGAAATCTCTTCCTCTACACAGCCTTCCTTCAAGTACCTAAGAACTCAGACATGAAACAGCTGTCTGGAACACATAAATCCATAACTGCACATTTCTGTTCACTTCTAGGTGGAAGAATAAACTATGTAATGGCAGTGCCTTCTCCTTGTGGCTTGCAGTCTCACTAATGCTAACAAGTTAGGCCTACACACTCAACAGAGAGGCAAGACTTAAAAGTCACATGCAATTTTCAAGTTCACAAGAGGGACCTACAAAAAGAGTGCAAATTTCTATGACTTGTCAAAAAATTGTCACTGAATAAGATACAGAGATTCATGGTGTCAGTAAGTCTTGATCTTGACACAGAGCTCAAAACTGAGTGCAAAGCCTCTGTGATCATAGAACATTTATGGAAATTACCATCTTGACCTCTTAGCCATGGTATTTCAGATTAGTAAAGCAAAAGGGCTTTTAAATCTAGCATATTTTAATTTTCCCCTTCTCCCTTTTATGCTTTGCTGCTGCTGCCAGCTCTCAGACTCTCAGAACCCCAAAGTGGGGGAAAACTGAGCTGAATTTCTGTTCCTGTGAGTTCTACACCAATACAGACCTGCATGCATGGTGAGATCCTCCCCTGCAACTCCTCCTCTCTCTTCCATGGCTTTTCTGCCACAGAAAGAGACAATACCTGGCCCATGACACAGTGGAGTTTTAGTCTCATACTGACAGAAAAACAATTTAGTAGAAAACTCCAAGTATCTTGGGGCACATGCAGTGCAAAACCCAGCCCTGCCAGGTGCTGTGTACAAGCCTCCTTCTGCTATTCAAATATAAAGAAAGAAAACTGGCAGGAATTTGTTTTTACAACCTCTGTGGGCTACAGAAAGACACCACCCCTGCCAAAACCCAAAGACACTGCTCATGTCTTACTTACATCCATAAACTCCACGTTGGCTTTTGGACCCGTGGTCTCATTAAGGATCTTAATGGCCACAGGAATCTTTACTGTTTCTCCCTCAGGGACCCAGATCCCCTGGAAAAAGAAAAAAAGTGACAGAAGACTAATAAGACAACAATCAGAAAAAACTTGATTCAGAGTTACAGTTCTTTTAGCACATTCTGTCATGTAATGCAGATCAGTTATGGGACTCAGAACAGAGAATACCCAAAATTACAAAATAAAAAAAAATTCCATAAAACTTCTTACATCAAAACTAAACTCTGATGTAAAATGAAACTTTTTTAATCAGTGAACATCCTTGATTTTCTTGTCCACAACAGGGTTCCTAAAGAGCAATGGCAGCATGGCCATGATGCATGTTTTCTAGTGACTCAGATAAAATTCTGATACTGATTTGGATATAATTAACCAAAAATCTGAATTTTCTGTATGGATTCTGATGTCCAAATTTGAAGCTATTAGTAAATTCTCAAAACTGATTATCACCAGATCATAACATCATGAAGGAACAGAACACCCCGAGAATAGTAGACTTACAGTGAAACATTTAGGGACTCTTTGTCTAATTACTTAATACCTGAGAATCAAAAACTTAGGTGGTTAAAAAGGAAATTTAGAATTAAAATTCACAAACCGTCCTGGGCTACTTTTCCATCATTCTGGACTATTGCTGTGTTCTTGTCAACTTCATGGCATCCATCTCTATCACTTTATTATCATCTAAGTATATTCAAAATCATTATTCATTAATCTATTTCCATGACCTTGTAGCTATAGTGACCTGGTCTGTGCTTCCTTCCTTTCCTCCCCTCTTTGAGAACAGATGCAGGTGCTCTGACCTACACCTTGATTTGGCAAGGTTTGGGCTGCTCCCAAAGGGTTGAGGAATTGGTTTGACTTGCCCACTAAGCCCTACTTCATGCCTCTGAGATCTGGACACGACCAACAGATCTTAAAAAATAAATACTTCTTTAACAGAAGTACTTTCTCCATTGTGAGTTCCACTCTCACATCACAGTTGTTAAAGGGTGACATAAGTAATATTTTCTATCTAAATGGAAGAAACAAGAAGTGGTACAGTTTAGGTAATGACATTGTTTTTACTAGCTTTATTGCTGTTGCAAGACCCAGGTGACACTTGTGAAATGAAAGACAAGAGTTTATCCATCTTTCCAAAAGCTGGAATATGATAAAAGATGTTCTCATGTAAGAATGGGAGGACAAACCTTGGTGCTGCACTTCGCCAGCAAGACAGTTCAGCCTGTGTAGCCCTCTTGCACATAAAAATTACTGGGGCTTACCAAAAAATAATATTTGCATGTCACCATTTGCTCCTGAGGATGCATTCCTTGCACATAATTCCAGTGTCCCTTCTCTGCCAGGCTCAGGAAACACCCCTGGGACAGCTGCTCTGCTGCAGTGCAGAACTTGCCTGCTCCAGAGGTAAAAGAGTGCACTCAGGGCTGTGTGGGGAAGGCTCTCACCTTGTACACTGTCCCAAAGGCTCCTGAGCCCAGGACCTTGACTCTCTTCAGCTCTGTCTCCTTCAGGATGCGGAGCTGGGCTTGGTTGGGCGCCGTGCCGCTCGGGGTCAAGGGTTCCACCAGCTGCAAGGAAAACCCAACAGTCCAAAACACTGCTGAACATGGAGACCCATCAGATGTTTATACTGAGAGCAACCAACCCAAGGAAATTCTGGAACAAGACAGTGGTGCAGATCTGTTGACTCCTGCTCTGCCAAATCTTTGAGGAATTTTTCATCTTCAAAAGCAAACGAGCAACACCACAAAACCAAGAGACCTGATAAAGCAAGTCCTCACTCAAAAGCAATAATTTCCACCAGAAACTGTGTGATGGAATTATGAACTGGAAATTGAATTGGTGTCAGTGTAACACATCCAAGGACTTTTGATAATGGAGGCAGTATAAATATTTTCTACATGACAGAAATATAGCATTTATTATCAGTGTACCACATCCTATTTTTGCCCATTTTAGTGTCTCTTAAGTTGGCCATATTTCTTTTTAATGGCCTGGACTAAACGGCTCATCACATTCTTATTCTGTTTTGAGGAAGGGACAATTTTTCTGAACTTCTGTTCTACCACACAGGAAGACAGCTTTAGGGAGAAAACACCTTAGAGCAGACAGCTTATTTATAACAGCCACTAATTTACTGCAATTAAACAATTTGCACAAGATGTCCCAAGAAACTTTGTAAATGAGCCACAATGGCACATTCAGTTAAAAATGCTCTTAGATCTCATACCATCTCTGCCAGAAAAACAATGCTTCTTTAAAAATAAATTAAAAATACACGTAGAGGACAATACTCAATACAACACATGAAAAACATTTTGTTCCTTTACAGGATGAGGAAAATAATTCAGGGCTTCTCCTACTCAAATTGGTTTGAAAACAATGCAGCATTTCAAAGCTGCCTGTTTACAAGGCTAAATGCACCGTGCTCTGCAGTTTGAGAACTACTTCTATAGCTCTTTGGGCACCATGAACTACTTAATTAGCTGACCAGACTAATTAGTTTTGTTCAGGTAAAAATACCAGTATCTGGAAACTAATGGGTAAGAAAACATAACAAAACCAAGCAGCATCAAGTTGAATGATTGCTCTTTCCTCCTTCCCACTTTAGATGTTCAGTATTTATGCCATGAAAGAAAGGTTTACTGTAAAAGAAAATGAGGCATACTGGCAGCACACTTCTGTATTTTCAGTTTGTGAAGGATGAAAAGAGGTTCTGTGCCACAGTCCCCCAACACAGGAATGGCAGGGAGAGGTGGGGATGTGTTGTGGGGGTCTAAAACCAGGCTTGTAGGGTTTTGTGGAGAATGATCTGCAGAAAGAGAAAGTCCTGTTACAGCCTCCAGCTAGAACTAAAGCTAATTGCATGTGTGTTTATTTCAGGATGCTCCTGATTTAATCTTCAGTTTCTCAGCCAAGACAGCAGCTTCCCCACATGTTCAGTAGGAGGCCCTGGTCCCTCAGGACTATTGCCAGCCACAGCTTTTATCTGACCAAATGAAAATGAAATCTGGACTTCAAAGCCAATGCAAGGAGAACCACCTGCTTAAAATAATTTACTCTTAAGTATGGGCTGATACAATGGCAAGATTGATTCATCTAAAGGCACTGAGTATTGCTAAGCTTTATATACTGCTGAACAGTGTTTAACAAGCAACACAAATTCTAGCCAAACATGAAGATACTTGTGCAAACAGACTGGGGATGCATAAATCATTTACTCCCAGGCTCTGCAGTAGGGATGAGTGGGAGTAGAACCCTAGGAACAGAAGAGAAAACAGCACTGTTAATAATGCCTTATCAAAGAGTCACTAGCTAACAGCATTCCCAAGCTTTATTATCCTACAAAGGGGCACCCTAATTTAAAAATGCCATCATTTGCAAGTGTCTCAAGTATAGGACTGAGGAGATGGCAGTAATCACCACTGCAGCAGCTGATAGATATACACTTAATGTTATATTTAAATATACTTCCTAGATGGCCCCCTTCACTAATGACACTTCAAAGAGCAGGATGGAGCTGTCACAGCACTCTGCTATAGCTCTGCTACATGTTTTTGCCAGTAGAACTGTGAACTTCATTTGGTTAAGCTCTGTCAAGTATCTTGGCTTAATAAAATACATTATTATTACTGATAATTACTACAGACTTTGACAAAATCTGGACTACAAAGGTATTGTAGACATTAGGAACAACAGTAAGTTACAACATCTGCCTTTAAGCATGAAGTTTGTACCAGAGCTTGCTGAAGGAACTTACTTTAGCCTCAAAAGTCAACCTTAATATGGCCAGAATGAAACCCTTTAATATTTAAGCATGAGAGCTGCTAATTGTACTGATGAACTGGGATAGAAGTTGAGTGGAGAGCAGGATGGGAGCTGAGAAATCTGGTGGGACATGCCTTCTAGTATTCATGGGGAACTTCTCCTGGCCTTCAGAAGCCATGAATCTGTGCTTGTGCAGAAAACCAGCACCTTGAAATAACTTCGTTCTTTTCACCAGTTTAGTCTGCACAAGGAAGCAGAAGGATTTCTACAGGTAAGAGAAGATCTGAACATCTCTAACATAAAAGCAGAGCAGGCCTGCATATCTCCCCAGACATCCTGTGAAGGGCTCACCTCAGTCTCCAGGAACCTTCGCAGCGCTCTCTTCTTCTTGATGCTTTTGCGCCGAACGTAGACCGCGAACGTCAGGCCCATGATGACGATGATGAAGAGGCCACCAATGACTCCTGCAGCAATCAGGGGGGTTCTGGCAATCAGAATCAGAGACTTTACTTGCACAGCTAGGGTGAGAGGCCAAAGAATGCTTGGGTACATAAAACACAGTCACATGGAAAGCTCATTAACTGCCTTACGACCGGGATTCCAGCCCAGGTGGGAAGTCAGGGCAAACACATTGACACGTGGCAGGAATTTGCTCGTTTTTAATCATTATGCCAATTCTATTTTTGTTTACAAACCCCCATGCATATGTGAGGAGTCGTGTGGACAAGGAAACACAGCATGCACTTTGATGGCAAATGCAAATCTGCAATGGCAAAATGAGGACACAGGTATCTGCAGTTTCCTGCAAGACTTCTGCCTGTGCTGACTTTGGCTCTACCTGCATCAACTCCTGGGCTCCTGCATGCAGGGGAAAACAAGCCAATGAAAAATCCCCAGACTAGCAACACAATGCGCCTTCCTGAGTACGGAGGAAGTGAGAGGGAACTTCACAGGCAAGATTTGGAGATCACCTACACATGCAGTAGAGAAATCAGGCTCCCTCCAGAGAAAAACTCAAAGCAGTACCTTAAATTAGGCATTTTCACAGCATACCAACAACTTACCAACATGAACACACTCAGAGCATTTAACATGCTTCCAACAATGGCTGGAGAGTTGCTGAAAAGATGGGTAAAACCACAGCATGACAATAGCAGAGTACAATGGTGCTGAAACTCTTGCCTGGTAAGCTCAGGAAATAGATTAACTGTTGTCAAGACTGTGGAAATGTCACTGCTGTGCTCTAAAAGCCTCCCTCAGTTACATTTGAATGGTGATGAAAGGTACATTACAGCCTATTAATAAAAATGTATCGCACAGCTACGAAAAATTTTAGAGTCTCCCTCAGAAATACTAAATTGTTTTATACAAGCCTTTATTCTTCTTTTTACAACCTTTCCTGAAGCAGTGGCATCTCACCTGGTATGGTGCATGAAGGTGTGTCTACCTTACCTCTGAGAAAGCCTCATCCTCCCACAACATCCAGTATTTAAAGCACCACCACCACGTTTTCCCAGGGTAAGCACATTACCACAAAGGCCTCACAGACTTTATGATGGAAACTCTAAACTTGCAAATAATGGAAGGGGAATGTTGTCTGGCTGGGAAACAGGCCACGGTGTTTGGGCAACATGAGTCCAATACCACCTCCTCCTCCTCCTCCAGGCAGTCCAGCCTTAAAACACATTGCCTTTTCTAACCCCAGTGGTTACTCTGTGATTTTGAGTGCAGAGCTTAAAGAATCTGGCATACCCACCCCAAACAATGCTCCTCTTTGTTTATATGTCTTCCTACATTGCAAGAAACTCTTTAACAGGCAATCATGAAAAACACTGGCCACCAAAAGCCTTCTATAGAGCTTGTATTGCCTAATGCTGTTGTGCAGAGGAATTTTTAAAATTCATTTTTATGCTGTATGAACAGTCATATAATTTTTAACAAACACCAGCAAACCACAGACTGACTAAACAGGCAGGAGAACTCTCAGCTTTATAGTGCGTATTAATAACTAGCATAACAGTTGTCAAAGTAAGTAATTGGAGTTTTATAGTGCTGTGTACTCTAAAAGTAGTCCAAATAATATTTACATGATAGACTATAATAAAGAAATGGTTCTAAAGGGGACATAATAAGTAATGAAGAAAATAAAATGAAGTTTGTAGCCCTTCTATTGTTATAGAGTACAAGGGGGGTTCAAAATGGATCTTTATGATTCATCTTGTGAACTCTCACTGACTTTGAAAGAATGTTCTCATTTTTAGTAGGTAATTGAAAAAAAGGAAATAGTTTTCAATGACTTCACCAAACAAGCATTTTAGTTGCTAATGTGAAATATGCTATATTATACCTGGATCTTCAGGAGGTACCACCTAAACATATTATCAAGCAAGATTAAAAAGGAAGCATGAAAGGAGTAGTACAATGTGCAATAGAAGAATATATTTAAATGCTAAACAAATCAGTGAAATACAGAAAAAATTGTATTTTCTACTCAAATAGTGATCAGTTGCCTTGACCCCCAAATCCACTACCCTTGCATCAAATCCTGTCAGTCACAAACATCTCAGCCTTGGATGTGGTCACATACCCAGGAGCTTCTCCTCTCTCTGCTGCTGAGCTAAGCCCCAAAGTCAACAGCCCTGTGATTTATTTGCTCCAGGACCAGGTGCCAATTCTCTGCAGCCACAGCTCCCTGTTATCACTTCACACTGCCTTCAACCACCCGTGGATTATTTCCTAAGCCCAGTTTTCAGGGTGCCACCCCAGCATTGGGTTATTTTCACTTGTGTTTGTTGGGTTGACTTTGCTTTTTCTCTCTGTTCTCCTAATATCATCCAGATCTCCTGCCTCAGTTCTCTGCTTATTTTCATGCTTGCAGAGCCTCACCTTTAATACCCTGATGAATTCCATTAAGCTGTTTACCTTTCTGCTGGGCCATTGCTGGGGTTGTTCAACATGGATCCCTGCAAGGTAGCACTGACCAGAGCTGCTGCTGAAGTCACAAAACCTTCTCCTATTTTGTTTTTTTTTAAAATCCAATCCTACTTTGCATATGCACCTAACAAACTGTTTGGCTTCACAGGCAGCTGGACACACAAATCTCCTTTTCTCTAGTGGCATTAAGGGCTTAATCCACTTACTTTTGTTACATTACTGTCCCATAGCCACCTCCATGACTGCAATTCCTGACATCTGCCCTGCTCAGACTACTACCCACTTAAAACTAATTCCATGAGCAATGCTGATGAACAGACAAAAAATGCACTATCAAAAGCCCCCATCATGTTAAAGTCATTTTTAAATGCATGGAGAACTGAAAAGGCTCAGAAAAGCTAAAGTTCCATGTCAGTCTTGCCTGCTCAGCATAATTAATGGACAGACAGCCAAAAGTCAATCCTAGCTCACATTTCTTACAGCTCCACCACTAACTCACCAACAGGAAACTCCTGATACATCTATTGCTTTCCTCTGCACACTGGAAATCTACTCCAGAGGATGGAGACAATCTCTGCTAGGTGTTTCTGGATTTTCATGCTCATCAAAACAGGCTTAGCAGTCCAAGAAACATGGCCCTGAATCATAGTTCAACCCCATATAATTAATTTGCTATCCCACATCTCTCCCTCAACTGAGGACGGAATACCCAATTAATAAGTGGAAAAGGTGCCAGCTGGGGAGGCTGTAGGAGAAAAAAAAAACCCATAACATGAAAATCCTGCCTCTTAAACTGGAAATTGTGTATCTGTGGCTAGAAGTTGAAAGAAAGATTCTAGTATTCCCTTAGGAGAAATGAATAACACATATGTATTTCTTTCTAAATGTGTATTGTGCTTTCACCTTTAGAAACACCTAGCACCCACTCCCCACACACCAAAACTGACACTGGGTTCAAAGTTACTATTCCAAGATGGACAAGGATGCTCAGCAGTGGGCTCACACCATTCCATGCACTCCAGAAGATCAGGACATCTGCAATTCCCACAGTGCCCTGAGACCAGGTATTAAAGCCTAATTACTGATTTAGACGAGTGCACGGTTGGTCTCACACTCTTGACTGCAGAGTGCAGCAGAAAGGGGAGAGGAAATGGAATTTGGCCCATGGAGTAAAGCTGACAAACACCACCTGTTTCTCCATCCTTGGCATTGACCCACCTGGTGTGAGATGTAAAGAAACTGAGCTTTGAAGCCAAGCTGTTAGAAGTATCAACTTTCTCCTCCTTGCAGTTTTTATGTGGATATCCAAACAGGATTCATTACAACCTTGAGTGTTTGCTAAGCAGTTCCTTCTCATAAATCCTTGTAACCAAGGCATTATTCTCTCCTGATGGATGCTTCCCACACTCTGCATTCCTCATCCCTTCCATCAGTGGGGCTTCAGCCAACTTTGAACCTGCCCTTTCAGAGATCTGATGGATTCTACTAATCCTGTAGCGATAACCTTACTATTTAAAACATACAAGATAAACAACCGGGCTGGGAAGCAAATCTGTGGATGTTCCACCAGCCTCTCTCTGCTGTACAAAGTTCCATAAGTTCCAGAGTGCCTGGTGCTCACCCCGGGGGTGGCACGGATCCATCTGATGTCATTCACACCAAGACTGCTTTGCTTTATACTCTTTTTTGAGAACAAGGCACCCTTCCCCCTCTTCCGTCCTCATCAGAGGGTGTTTGAATACTGATAAATGGCCCTATTTATGTGCAGCTTGGGAGTTTTTATCACAAGTAAACACAAATTTTAACTCACAGCTGATCTCACAGTTACACAATTACCACCAATTCCACATTTAATCCAGAGATGGGCAAACTGTCAACTAGCCACAACTTTTCAACATGCAAAACGATCTGAGGGTTGCAGTCTGTGTCTGGGTGCACTCAGCAGTTAAACATCACTGAAGAGCAGACACAGCTTTCACTTTGGCCAAGGCTCATGTGGACAAACACGTACCTGTTGAAAAAACTGCTTTTTTCTTACCCACACTGGTTCTTCTATCAATGCCTGTAAAGGTATGTTCTACTCACACCTCTTTTTTAAGAATGTAGGAGTCCCCATTTCACTCAGCAAAGTAAATGAGGATAAAGAAAAAAAATACTAAGTATAGCGTTGAAAATTATTACAGCCTAACATTCTACACATTAATATGTATTGATTCAAAATCTATGGCATTTTTATTACCACATACAGTGCACAATGGATTTCTTTAAAACTGGTTTTAAATCTGAATGGCATAATTTAGAACTACCATTCTGTTACATTTTCACTATAAATTACTAAGAACTCTCAGTTTTAACTCCCTGTTAATACATCTGACTAGGAATAACTACTGAAATCTCTGGGATTACAGCATCAATATCAAGGCTTTTTATGGGCTTCTCCTTCTCTAAAACTGAAAAGTCCCAATAAAATTCTTGTACCCCTGCCATTTTCAGGCTGAGATTTTTCTTTTCTGCCTCAACTTAAAAAAGGAATTGTTTAGAGCTTGCACAGTGACTCTGTTTTGAGACTTGTGCTTTAAATAAACAGATGAGCATTCTTTTTAAAATATGCCAAGTCAGGCCCCATACAATGTAGATTGATTTATTTGTGACACAAAGCCAGTTACACTCACTAGACTGCGCTCACAGGTGAAGCCAGTTCAGCAAGTAAAAGAGCAATCTGCTTTATAAAGCTGTCATACTTCCCATTTTCTTTGGAAACAATAATATTTTGCTTTAAATAAAGGAAACTAGAGCTGTAATGACCATAGATGCTGATGGACTGCTCTGAAACCAAAACTATCAGCATTAGCTCCAGGAGTTTCTCTCTGCATAAAGAATTCCTGTTAGAAGCAATCAACTCAGCCTGCTTCTCTGCAACCAGTGGCTCATCATGCCTGTGCACATGAAATTATTCATCCAGAAAACACACTTTTCTCCAATAGAAACATGCACTGCTTTGGGGGCTCTGTTTGCTGTTCATTCACTGCCAGATCCAGGAGCACCATAGAGCAGCACAACCTATGGCAGGGGCTGTCACACTGCTTGAGAAACACCTGAAATCTGAACCCACAACAAATCTGTGGGTACCAAAACATCCAGTGGGAGCTGGGTCACATGGACAACACACATGGTAGCTCTGTCTTAGGCTGGAAGCAGCTGGGGGTGTGTATTCTATTCCCCATCTGTTAGAGGTGGAGCAGTTATCTCTGTTAATTGGGCAGTTTTCTTTACCTCTTCCACAAATCCATCTTCCTCCAGGAAGGATGCCAGAAGAGGAATCCTTCCCTCTTCTGTTAATGGCCACTGAGTGTCCCTGCATGGCTGATAAAATTCCATCATCCCATTGGGAAATGCTCCCCCAGGAGGAGGAGCCAAGCATTCCTACCGGGATAGAATCTGACACCTGGAACATCCCAGCAGCCTTTTCCACTGCATTCCCAGAGGAGCAGCTTTCTTCTCCACTGCATTCCCAGAGGAAGCCCAGGCCCATCCACACCAGCACTGGAGCTTCAGAGGAAACCTCCACCCTTGTACAGGATCCCTGCTCCAACAGAACCACCCCTGTCACTGCAGGAGGGCTGCAGCCACCATTGAATGGCACTGCCACCAACACCCTGACCCACAGGGGGTCAGGTCCTTTTCTGACTCAGTCAGTGGAGTTTTTTTGTTTGTACTATTGCATTTGTATTTTTAATTTCCCTATTATATCTTTGCCTGAGAGCTCCTTAATTTCAAAATTCTAATAATTTGGAGTGAGAAGGGGTTACACTTTCCATTTCAAAGGAGGCTCCTGTCTTCCTTAGCAGACACCTGTCTTTTTCAAACCAAGACAAGCTCAAAACTGGAACATTCTGCTCTGCAATAGGTTTTTATAAATACAAAGATTAGAGAAGGTGAAGGAACGTTCAGGAGTATTTTAAATAACTATCAGGAGAAAAACTGTTTGAATATTGTGCTCTTCCTTTTGTTATTTTTTTCAACACTTTTTGAATTCCACTGGTGGAAAGTGCTTGTAATTCACTCAAGTTCAGTTAAGTGTTTGCTGAAATTGAGCTATTCAACAGAAGAAACATCCAAACACATGACTGTGCCTGTAGACTGCACAGGTGGATTGTCTACCTCTAAGGAGCTGCAAGAAGGTTTCTCAACCTCATGTCCTTAATTTTTACTTTATTTCTCAAATCAACATCTTTCTTCAGAAAAATGCATTTATCTCTCTTTATAATCTGCCCTCTTTTTTGGAATGTCAGTCTTTCCTGAAAGTACTCATTCAGAAGACTTAAGGAACACAGAGCAGATATTTTGTTTAAGTGGTTGAGAACACTGGACTCCTTCCTGTTGCAGCTTTGAGTCATTTGGGACAGCAAGCATTTGCTTTCCAAGCTCCAGGATTATTTCACAATAGAGAGCCTTCAAGGACTGTACATGGGGACCAAGTCTGACATTCTGAGCCAGATTCCTTCCTCTGAATTTTTTATGACTTTGTTTCCCCTTTATGAAAAAAAAAATCAGTACACTGAAGAGAGCCCCAACCTCTGGCCAAGCACTGCTCCAAGGGGAACAAGCCCCTGCACGTAAGGGAACAGTCAGACTAAGGTTCAGCACTGGACACTGGCAGAAGAGAAAAAACCAAACATCAAAGCTGAAAGAGGGGAAATTTAGATTATATATATGGAAGAAATTCTTCCCTGTGAGGGTAGAGAGGCCCTGGCACAGGTTGCCCAGAGAAGCTGTGGCTGCCCCATCCCTGGGAGTGCCCAAGGCCAGGTTGGGCAGGGCTTGGAGCAACCTGGGCTAGTGGAAGGTGTCCCCACCCACAGCCAGGGGTAGAATAAGGTGATCTTCAGGTCCCTTGCAACCCAAACCATTCTGTGATTCTATGATAACAAAATGGGACATGATAAACAGATGAGAACAGAACTATCACACTCTGTTCCCAATCTTCAAATTTCTTGTTATATCCAATAATTTGTTCTGTAATAAGAGCTCATGGGAGTTTCAGCTGAGGTTTTTTAACAAGTGGTGGCATTGAAGCATCTTTTGGACCTCTGTTTGAGATGAGAGTGCAGGGAGGATTTGTAGCAGGATGTGTTTGCAAATATGCATCCATATCTTTCATGTATTATGTACATTCATGCACACCTACAGTTAAAAATCTTTCCTTCAAAGCCTAAATCAAAACAGTCACACTTTACTCTGCCCTGGCATGTTTATATAAATACAGCATTTGAGACGTTTATTAGAACACTAGCAATGGTCATGATGCTGTTAACTTCAACACAGATTTTGGCTACTCATCACTTGAGTTCTAAATACACAGAACTTATCTTTGTGGAGCATAGAAGGGAAGAAATGCAGCCAATGCTCATAAATATAGAGGAAAATTGAAGGCAGATAAAGAGCAGGGTATAAGGAATTTCTTTGAGTATGTCTCATGCTGCTTTTGGATTTATCACTATTATTTTACAGGAACAGCATACTGTCTAAACATCCTCCACAAATTATATCAATCATTAGACAACCCCCTTTAGTAGGGAAAAAGCACATATAAAACTGATATCCTGTTCCTGACACAGGTTTATACAGAATCACCTCTTATGTCCAAAAGTTCTTCTCTGTTAATAACTTATCAGTCATCTCCCAGTGATTCTTGTTACCAAATGAAGCAGAGAAAAACTCTGGAGTGTCTTTCAACTCCTCTTAATTCTAATCATCATCCCACTGCCAGCATTTTCCCAAAGGCCATTCTAAGAAGAAAAGCTCAGCACAGAATCTCCAAACTCTCTCACTGTCACTGCTCTCTTCCATATCCACAGCCAGCCAAAGGAAACCCATCCACTCCAGGGGCTGTAAAAGAGCCAAGGGAAAGCAGCCTTTGTGAGCATCATCCTGCTCTCAGCTCTGCTGCCCATGGGGTTGTGTTTGTGTACACAGCAACCTCCCACCATCTCCACAGTCACAGATGTCACTGGATTAAAAAGCAGCTTGTGGCCATGGTGAGGAGACTGCTAAGAGCAACCCCAGCTCTCCAACTGCTCTTTTATTAGGATTGTTTTGTAGTACAGTACAGCCCACATTGAGGAAAATGATAATTCAGTAAAATAGCTCTTCATTCTCCCAAATATTTGTATGGTAGAACATTCCAGAATTTACTGCTTTATCTATGCAACTTCTAACCATTAAAGAAACTCATCTTCCAACAGCTGCTAAAATTCCAGAACAGAACAGGCCAAGCAGCTGGGGAAACAGTAATCCAGCTTAAAAATCTCTTTCCCTCTTTCAGTCACAACCCCCTTCCTTTCCCCATTCCACCAAATCCCAAACCTAAGTACCAGTACTCTGGCAGGCAGTGGATCCTGCTGACTTTTTGTGCATATTGGGTCTCACAGAGTCTGAAGCTCATTAGAGGTCAAGAAAATTTAAAAAAAAATAAACAAGGAGAGAGAAGGCTTCAATACCTTTTTTTCCCCTTCTTCTGTCATGAGGGAGAGAAGGATTGCTTCTCATTCCACTTCAAAAATATATGTATTTGAAGCATTTAAGTAATCAGCAGCACAAAAAGGCTGATGAAGCCTTGAGAGACTATATACTGATACACCTATAGGTTTTGGCTTGCTTTCTTAGTGATACCCTTCTTCTCACTGGAAGTTTCCTGGAAACTGCTACCATTTTAAAAATCCATTGATGAAAAGTTGACTCAAACATCCCCAAATTGGGAATTTGCAGCCCTGCTCCACTGGTTAATCCAGGAACTGAAAGCAGAGAGAATTCACCCAGAGCTGAACTCTGCCTGCATCCAAATGATTCACATGCAGAGGACATCAGTGCCAGGAGGGAGGGAAAAGCATACCTATGGGAGATGGGACACTTTGAAAGCAAGGATATTATCTCTTCAATCTGTTCTTTGTCTATTAGCCCTGCTGTGATTGAGACTACGCATATTAACAACTACTGGTCCACTGTAATGCAGGAATACTTTTTACCTTTTCATTTTTTCCCTTCGTTGGTCCATTAGGGGCAGGGAAAGATGTGATTTACTTCTGAAATTTGCACATTTTTTTTTCAGGAAGGCTATACACTCAAGCAGAGCAATGTCCATGGATGCAGACACCACTGGCATGAACTGAAAGTATCCCCATGGCTCATTCAAGCCTGCTGGGAACTTAGAGGAGATGGGTTTAGCCACTGCCATGCTGCTGAATTACATGTGTAACTCTGGAATTACACATCTTCCCTCCAGTTTACCACATCCTGCAGTTTCTTTGCTTCTGACTCACCAGCCTACAGGATCTGCATACCCTGGTCCATGTTCCCAGCATTATTTTCTGGTCAATTTGCAGATGAACATAGTTTATCACCAAAAGCAGGGATTGCAGTGTCTTGTCTCCTCTTCAGCATGACCTACACTGACATCAGGCCTACAGATTCTAACCTTTCAGGATTAACTTGAGCAAAAGAAATGGCAATAAGTTAAACTACATCTCCCATCCTTTTGCTTCCTTCTACTTTTCTGCTGTCACCATTTCTTTTCACTCATGTTTTGGTGCTTTACAGCTTCTGTGCCTTCTGAGACATATCTGTACTACCTAATTTCAGTGACACATCTAAACATTATTGGATTTACAACAAGTAGAGAACCATGAGTTAAAATGGAACTATGAATACAATAAGGACATGTAACAGAAACCCAAGTGAGCATTTTAAGGCGTGTGCAGCATTGGTATTGCTTTGAAATCCTGTGTTTCCAAAAGATACACTGTGTCACAAGCAGAGTATTGGGAGTCCAAGACAAATTGTATGAGGAAAAAGTTCACACTTTTCATTAAAAAGGTTGATTGCACTTCAGAGAGTTTTCCTTTAGGCATTATGAGAAAAAACTTTATATCATTGCAAAAATCAGGGATTACATCATGATTGGACCATGTTTAAGCAAAGCTTGGCCCTTGTCCTGATGATGAGGTTGTTTTTGTTCTCAGATTTCTGCATAAATGCCACAACTCTCTGGTATGAGAAACTACCAGCTCTGCTGAGAAATGTACCACATCAAGCAAATACAGAGTTACCTCCTCACAAGCCTCTGCCAAAGAAAAGCTCAATCAGAACTAGCCAGCACCCACTCTTCACATTATCCCATAATCTTTCCTTGCCTGTTTTATCATTTGTTCAATCTCAGATAACTACAGGAATGATTTTAGACATTATCTCCTATTGATGAAACAGCCAATAAGTCTGCAAAAGAGCTTGTTCACCAGCAAGTGAAGATGGTGTCATTAAAAATTTACATCAGATTGAAAAAAAAGCATAAAGCTTTTTGACAAAAGTACAGATAAGATCTGAATGAGTTTCTCATCTCTCCTAGCAAAGGACAGTCTGAAAACTCAGAATATTACCTGACCTAACTGCTAATGAGCAAGCATATGTGAACAGAACAGAAATCCTGTGTAAAGTCATGTGGAACTCTCACTCTGTGCCTCACCCACAGCTGATAGGAGCCAAAGCCCAGGATTCAGCAGCTGGATTTGCTTGTCTGTGTCCAACTCATTACTCTGAATCAAAATTCAAAGGCCATTGTAGCTTAGACCATGAGCCAAGAGCTGATCACAGCTGGAAACTACTGCCACAGACACTGAAGTGTCCTGTCCCAGTGCAGGGGGAGCCACACCACCCTCTGCCTCCAAACTCGGCACAAACTCATCTTGCTTGGAGGAAAAAATTCCCAGTATTGATTCTCCAAGTCTAGTGCTGAAGAAGAGAACATTACCACAGAAAATCATTGCAGGGATTAATAACCTTCATTAGAAATGCACTGGCATTTTGCTGCTCTGAATGTCTCTCAGATTTCACCCATTTTATGCCTCACAGACACCTGACTCTCCTTTTCAGTCTGCTAGACTTAGTGCTATCCTTAACCAAACCTTGTCTTCTTACCTGTGTCCTTCTAGAGGAGAACCTGGCTCTACACCTTCACTTTCAGCCAAAATGACCTTTAGCTGTTTGAGTTTCTAAACTTCATTCCAAGACACAAGGTACTGTTTCCAATGGCTCTTCTCTAAAGCCTCTCTAACACATTCCTGGGAAAACAGTCACTCTCTCTGGAGGTACAGGGTCTACATTCTTGTCCAACTCTATCCACTACCACTGTAACCAGGGAGAAAAGAGGCAAAATATCTCTACTTTACAGAAAGGAGATGCAAAGGAAGCTGAACTAACAAAGAGAGGGCATGGCACAGGGAACAAGATTAGTATTAGTCCCCCTTTCCCATTAGAAATTGATTTTAGTTTTTGGAAACTACTATCCAAAAGTACAGATAATTTACATTATATTTTCCCAGCCTGTTACTTTACAGCATGGAAAAAAATGATAGTAAGATTAAGTAATTTGGTCTGATGGCTTGATTTCCTAATGCTTTCTTCCTGAAGGATTGCTGGTATTTGTAGTAATGCCTCCACCTTTGGTAAATGCTGAGTTACAACTTCCCACACATAGCACCAAAGTCAGGACTTTGTTAATTCCTTGAACCCTACAGCTTGTTTAATTACTTTAACTAGTTTACCATTGTGTTTGCTACACGCTATAAAAGTATCAAATTGAACACTGGTATTTTCATTCCTGCAAAAACAAATGAAAAGGACTGGTTATCTGCTAGTTTTGATCCAATGCTGGAGAAGCTTTTACAATTTAACTGAGAAGTAAACATACATTTTTACTTCTGTTTGCAAAATAAACAAAAAAAGGTAATATCAATGTGCAAATTCTCATCTGCATTACATCATTCCAGAAAACTGGTGTTAAACAGGCCATGAAAAGCAAACAGAGGGGATGTGCTACTCTAAAGAACCCCAGCCAAGACCTTCCTGCTTCATGCAGGAACTGCAGCTCCTTCACACCTGAGTAAGGTCACAAGGAGCAAGCCAGATTGCAGAGAATTAACTCTGGGCTGAGCTCTCAACTCTAATACATTTGTCATGTAAATTTTACTAACTAAGAAAGAGTTACAAATCCTACATTGCACAGGTAGATTGGAAGTAAGACCACAAGCTTTAGTTCTGATTTATTATGTATTAAATATTAATGAATTATTAAGAAACCATTCACTGAGGTTTAAACAACCCTACATCTTCCATATTTCTAAAGCTCTACAAATGTATATTTAATAATAGATAATTAATTTATAACAACATTAAATCTAAATTAAATCCTTATTTCCAGCCATGAGAGAAACCCGTTGGGGAGTGGTGAGATATATACTGTTGCTTTTTAATAAGGTCACTTCTCCATGGCACAATTATATTTCTGCATGGTATATTATCTGTGTAGCTAAATCAATACAACACAAGGGTGCTGAGAAACAAAAGCAAACACCTTTACAATGGCACTGTGTGTTGTTTTCCATTCTAACAAATTCTAAATTTATTAATTTGCATTTCCTATTGCTTTTCTCCCAGCATTGACCTATCACATTTGGCCTTCATCACTCATCATTTTTTCTGCTCATAGTTTCAGTAAAAATAATTCTTAAAACAAAGAATTTTCCTATCAAAAACAAGCACAGCTACTGAGAAACTTGGTCAGTGACTATCAACAGTATCAAGATCTTGCAAGAGTTTATTGCTCACATTCCACTCCTTGTATAACAAACTTCTAGGAACATCAGATTTCTGACCTTACTCTATCCTACACTCTCTCAACAGAATCCTCAAACTACTGGAGCCACAGAACAGATTTTAAACAGCATTGTGTGAGAATTGCTTCCAGTCCTTTCACTCTCCCAACCTTACCAGTTGATTTCTCTCTATAGTAGCATACCCTACTAAGTCCTTCCATACCATGAGTCCATGCCAGCCAGCCCTCCTGAGTAAAGCCGATGAAGCACAAATCCTCACTGATCAGACAAATCTTTCTGAACGTGGTACAGAACAGAGGCTTTAACACAATGAGCCATTTATTAACTGTGGTCAGACCTCAAACTGAAAGAGGGGAAATTTAGGGCAGATAAGAGGAAGAAATTCTTCCCTGTGAGAGTGGGGAAGTACTGGCATAGGTCTCCCAGAGAAGCTGTGGCTGCCCCATCCCTGGAAGAGTTCAAGGCCAGGTTGGATGGGGCTTGGAGCAACCTGGGATAGTGGAAGGTGTCCCAGCCTATGGTGGGGGTGGTTGCAACTGGATGAGCTTTAAGGTTCTTTCCAGCCCAAACCATTCAAGGATTCTATCTGTACAACAGGAAAGAAGGAATACCCACCTACACCCTTTCACAAGAAGACCAGTCTCAAAATATGGAAGTGGTATAAAAAATGGAGGAGCTCACAAGATCCCTGCAGTGACTTTCATTCATGTCACAGAGGTACTCCAAATGAACCCCTCCTAAAGCTCCAGGTAGGGAAATGCCATGGCAAGGATTAAAGCACCCTCAGCAAAGGTCTGGCCTCAGAACCAGTTCAGTGGAGGCAAGTTCACCCACAGAACTGGGATTTCTCTGTCAGTCTCTTGCATGAATCTGAAAGGAGGTTGTAGCCAGGTGGGGGTCACTCTCTTCTCCCAGGCAACCAGCAGTGGGACAAGAGGACACAGGGGAGGTTTAGGTTGGGCATTTGGAAGTTCTTCACAGAAAGGGTGAATGAGCTGCACAGGGAAGTGGTGGAGTCACTATCCCTGGAAGTGCTTCAGTTAAGACTGGACGTGGCACTCAGTGCCATGGTCTCATTGATAAGGTGATGTTAGCTCATAGGTTGGACTTGATAATCTCAAAGGTCTTTTTCAATCTAGCTCATTCTGTGAATTTGTTCTGTTTAATGACATTTAAGATCTATGCAACCCATGCAGGAAGGATCTGAAACGGTCTGTTTTTCTAGTCTTGATTCTTAAAAAAAAAACCAACCTGTTTCTTCAACTCTGTTCTGATACAGCTTCAGAAAGCTCCGTAATAAGATTCTCTAGAGAGTAGCATCTTTTACCAACCAAGTAACACAGCTTAGCTGGTACTCACAGATCTTATTTTCCCTCTTATTTCATACAAAGATCCTCTGCCCCTCCAGAATAATATAATTATTCCATAAAAACAGGGAGCATATGGAGTGCTTTCCTCCAAGCAATGGAGCTGAGCACCGTGAAAGCCACGAACATGAGCAGTTTATTAGAGGTGGTTTCCCTTCCCCACCAACTACTGAGAGCTGCTGTGAAATTCTGTTGAAGTCATACTGTGACAGGGTACAAAACAGCTATGAAAGGATTTGCCTGCATTACACAGGGTTTATTGTTAATTAGCTCTTGTACACATAAGCAGTAGATAAAACCAGCTTTTTTGGTTGCTGTTGTTGAGGAAGTGATGATTTGTTGAGAGGACATCCTTTTTGGACACAAAGCTAGGAGTAGGACTGTAATTAGAGTTAACATCTACACAACATTCTATTTCAGCACTTGACAATAGTGAGCCTGGCTAATTAGTTTCTGTTAGTTAAAAGGGAAATGTAAATGAAATTTTCTTGGGGCGTAAACAGAGACACCAGCTTACTCAGACCAGGAACATCAGTGCTGGTGCTGGTTCTTCCCTATCACATCCAGCACATACTCCTGATCACATCTTTAGATATATAATCTCACACACACCAGAAAACACAAGCTTGACTCCTCCTTTGATGATCTCTTCTTTCCTAGTATTGAGGTGAACGAAGCCTAGCAAGGATAAACCAATAAAAATTCATACTTTAGGTAAAAACTCTGTCCACAGTCTCACTCCAATCACTGCACTAGCCAAACTTTTCTGGTGAACTTGAAAGGAATCAGCCTTTCCTGAGTCTCTAGAGTATTTTCTTAATGAATAGCAAAGCATTGTTTTTACAGTTTTTGAATCACCCTTTTAGACAACAGTTATCCCAGTCTTGGGAGCAGACATACTCATCTTTTTGCTGGTTGTTCCAGAATATGCTGGAATGTTCTATTGTATGCTATTCCAACCACAAAAAACACTGAATGTAACTGCCAGAAAGTAGCAAAAGGAGGAGTGGAATTGTAGTAAGAGGCAGGAAAGGAGGATGGGTAACTCCTCTGGGCATCCTGGGAAATTCCAGCCTTCTCCTGCTTTCCATCTTTGCTTTGGCAATTTCTAGAAGAGACTGGTATGGAAGGTGGAACCAGAACCAAAGCCCTACAGGAATAATCCATACAGGAAGCTGCATGAGGAGCTGTTCTTTTGGACAAACTCTATTGAACCTAGAGGTTAAAAAAAACAAAACTAAACTATACAGAAGAAATGCCTTGGCAAAAGTAAAGCTGTTTCCCCACAAACTTGAAGGGACTAAAGATAAGGAGAAACACTGAAGTTTCACCAGTCATTTGGAAAACAAGCCATGTGATGCACATCTGATTCATCTTGATTAAACACGACAGAAAGAATTCCTTTGCAATTCTACCAGACTCTTACAAAAGCCCTCGAGTCAATGGATCATGGCACAAACAATTTGCAAAGTAAAAAACTGGAAAGAAAAGCAACACTGCTATGATAATGGAAATAGGAAAAGATGAGGAATATCTTGTTTGAGTTAAAGCCCTGCTCTCACTTTCAGCAGAAAACCTCATCCCCTTCTACTCACTGATAATTCACATCCATGGAAAAAACTCAAGTCAGTAGATAAGGGTCAGACTGATGACTAACTAATTTAAGATTTCTAAGTCTCAGGAGGGTGCACAGTTGTCAAAGGAACACGAAGAAGGTTCTATCTGAAGTTAAACGCATCCATTTTGGATTTACAACCCTACTGTAACAAAAAGTGTCACTTTGCCAATGCAGTTTTGCCCATTTTTAGCCCAAATAGAATAAACCATTTTCACAATAAAAAAAGCACAATTTCACAAATCTAATGTAGAGGTATGAAGTTTCCTTCTTTGCCTTGAAAGTGAAAGAATACGTCATGACATTTAAACACAGTGCAGCAATTTTCCTAAAATAAATTCAGCAAGGCTGAAACAAACCAAAGAATATCCATCAGATCCAAAGGAAACAAGAAACATTCGAGGGCCTTCCCCCTCAGACTGAATGGAGCAGGAGTAAAACCATTCAACAGAGTCAAACAATTCCTCTCATTTCTGTAGTTTGATAAGGCCTTTAAACTTAAGGAAATAATAATACATTTTCTATATTTGTGCTTTAAGTTGATGGACTTGGGGCCCTTAAAACTGGGGCAGCTCTGTTTGGATGAGTCCATCTGAAAATGTGGCCCTACAGAAGTATCTCAAACTGGATATAGCAGATCAGAAAGATTAAAACAAAATATTGAAGTATTGAAAAATTCATCTCCTGTTGCTTATTCATTGGTTAATGTATTCAGTCAGAACTGACACTGATTTCATAAACCAATGTACCATTTGATAGCATTTTTAGTGCACTGTTTTTCAAGTCCAAATATGTTCTCCCTCACAAGCTAGAAATAGGCATATTCACATTACATACACAATTAGGAAGGAAAGGCAACCTTAAAACCTTTTGAAAAAGACAAGAAAAAAACTCAGATTGAAATCCTTAATGAGATGGGTTTGATTGAATTTATGCATTTTTCATCTAGTCTTAGCTCAGGAGAGTAATCCCAAAGCCTAGAAGTCACATTAACCAGTTTGAATTTAAGAATGAACAAACTCAAGCAATGTAAGGCTTTCATAACAAAGAATGCAGAATAAAGCCTACATTAATTTTTTTCAATTGTCATTATCAAAAAAAAATTGCTGCAAGGTTACAATTTTTCTTTTAAACAGAAAACGAATAAAATCAAATAATAGTTTCGTGTGAAGTAAGGAACAAATTTGGTTTTGCTAAAACATTTACTTTTTCAAGGGAAGGTGGATGACAGGTTAATTTGCTTTTAAATTCTGTCAAAACCAAAACAAAAACAATCAAGAGAAAACACGTGCATTCCAATTTTACCAGAATTTTTACCATCTAATAAAATTTAATCTGGAAATATGAATATCTACAGGAAATTTCAGAATTTAATCCTTATTGATTTAAGGATTAAAGCTTAAATAAGGATTTAAGCTAAAAATAAAAACAATTTTTAAAAAAGGCATTTTTTAATCAGCCTAAGTGAGCAGAATATTTAATTAGCAAATTTGGATGTAGAGAGGCAGCTCTCACAGAACACAAGCCGTGTTCTCGCCAGCACGCGGGTTTGTGTTCAAACTGGCTGCTGTGACACTCCTGAGGCAGGCAGGGCATGGAGGATGGGGTGGGGATGTTACCTAGCGTGCTGTGGCAGAGTGGCCTGCCGTGTCCATGGATAGAAAATGCAGTCATGACTAGCTGGGCCTCTACACCTGCAGGCAATTACAGAACACACCGCGTCACTGCCACGCCCCAGCACGTGCACACGCATGCGCCCTTGTCCACACGTGCACGATGGAGACACACAGGCAGCCAGCACCCAGCCAGTACCTATCCATCAGGCCAATGCAGTCCTCCAGGTGTGGCCCTATGCACCTGCAGCAAATCCAAAGTGGAAACAGGGAGAGAAAGAGAGACAGCTGTTATTTACACACCCAACGAGCAGGAATCCCCATTGTGTTCTTAATTCTAGCTCTTGACTCGCTAAGAGAGGCCTATGGGACCAAAAAATTATAGCTTGTGACAAGAGGAACAATAATAGCAACAGCATTCCAAGGCAGGCCATATCTTGGCTGAAACAACACTTAAGGCAGGTTTCACCTCTGTAAGTGGGAGTCCTCACAACAGGGTTGCTTTTCCTGCATGTTTTTATGAGTCATCAAACCAGTGATTACTGCACAAAAGCTGTTAATTTACTAGTTGAGATTTCCAGGAGCACAATCTAGAACTTGCTTTTCTTTCTGTAATTGATGCAATTGTTCATTTTGTTCTAAGCTCCCAGCCAGGGTAACTGAAGAAATATTTTGGAAGCTGAAAATCCTTTTTTAACAGGGAAGCTCATGGATCAATTTCCAGCAACAAAAACCACAGCAAAATGGTGTCTGCTGATTCAGACATTTTATTCTGCTTTCCTTAGATGCTGCCGAAAGTCCTCCACCTGCACAATCAGCAGGTGCTCACTAGAGGCATTGGAAATGCAAGGAATCACTAAATGCAGCACCACTAAAACACAGCCATGGAAAAGAGTTTGCAGAACACATGTGTGGCATGTGTGGACTTCCCTTGCCCCCATGAAGAGCAGGACTGGTTTCCTGGTCCCTTGCATTCAAACAGCAAGTCAAATATACATTTACACAGCAGTCAGGATTCTCAGAGACCTCAAGCTGAGCTTTTAGGGGTTAAAACCAGCTGACCCCCTTCAGTGCTGCATGCCCAGCTAGGCATTCTAGCCATGGGGAGTATCTAGCCCTGAGCATTTTTAGAAAACCAAACCATTTATTTCAACTCTTAAACAAGATCTCAGAGCCATTTTATTAACAGGCCCTTTGGCTGTACATCTGCTACAGGCAGCAGAGGTGATCTGACACATCAGTAGGCTGCTACTTACTTCTGTTGAGGCATTTTAAATTTAAGGTGTGATCCCCAATTCTTTTAAAGTTTGCTGGTTTTCAGATTGGCTTTGATGGAAGGATATGCATGTCAAAAAATCTGAGAGTTCAAATAAGTTCCCACGAGATCTTCTTTCTGCTTCACCGTCACTTGCCACTCCTCAGCTTTTGCTGCATTTAAATTAGTATCACACTGCCATTATAAAATGAATTCAATTTCCCTGTATCTGCTCATGGGGGAGAGCAGACCAAGTAAACCTTACCTTGTGTTTGTTTACTTGAATTCTTGTTTTTACATAAGACTTTTATTCTGATATGCAAACACAAACTGAAAGGATTTCGTCAATGATTGCTTCCCTCCAGCACATGTGCAGACATAAAAAGATGCATTAAATATCCAGATAATAAGGGTTGATTTAAAAACAGTTCAAAAACTTAATAGAGAGAACTCTTGGAATTTCAGCTGACCTGGGCATCAGGACTTCAGAATTCAGGACTGTCTGAATTCTAACCCATCTCAAACACATCCAATGTTCCTTCCTTTCATGGCATTCTCAGCAATTTGGAGAAAACAAGCTCAGCAATGAAGGAGGCTGAAGAATTGCTCAGATTGTCCATTTCCTACCACGCCAAGAAAAGCTGAGCTCAGGCTCTTGCTATAAATAAAAAGAAGGGCATCTTCAAATCAGAGGTCTCAGAGCCTCCTACTAGTTTGGAGAACTGGCAGACTGGTATCAAGAGCCTGTTGTCTCAGAGTCACTTCACATGCTCATTTGGAGAACAGGATTGAATCCAAACTGGTACTGTTGGACCTCACCCAGTGCAAGTTGAAGTATCATAGATTTTTATTTCAAATTGTCATCTTCTTCAGTGAACTTGGCTTTCCCAAAAAGAAAACTCTCAATTGTCATTATCCCATTGCTCTCAGTTAGGCAGCTCCCAGTTCCCTCCCTGAGTGGCTGTCCTGATTACATGCAGGGAAGCAAAACACTGTGTGAGGCATGGCAGTATTTATTAACAGGGTGTTTTGGACCACCAAGCCATCAGGTGTTTTCTCCAGGAAGGAATTCCCTTCATTTCAGGCTTTTTGACCCATATAAGGCTGACACAATCATACATCATGCTGGTAACCCTGTTCATACCCAGTGTTCCTTCTGCTTGGAGTCTGGATGATATTTTCTTTTCCAAGTTGGCTCTGTAAAATGAACTGGTTAATTGATACATGCCAATTTATTAATGATATATTCAGTACCTTACAGAAGTTCAATACAGCTTATCCAGAAAATTACACTTGGAGCTCATCCTGGCTTAACGGATAATCATCCTTTGAAAGGAAATTTGGGGTTTTGAAAATTGCAGTAACAACTGGGTTTTTCTTTCCAGAAACAATCCAGAAATATTGTCATTTATCAACTTTAAGATTGAAAGGTGGGGTTTTAACTGCACAGATATGGGGTAGCAAATCCATTCCATGCCAGATGAATTCTCAAAAATCTTTGTCACTGGAAACAAACAAAAGTGATTTTACAATGGCATAAGTGGATTATCTCTGGGCAGGAGAAAACCTTTTTTGTGGTGGTTATTGTTAGGGATAAAGTCGGACAACTCTACCCAAGGGCTACTGAGCTAACAGGTGAGAGGAACAAAGTTGAACTGGAGCAGGGGCTAGGAGGAAATTTTGCAAAACAAAAGAATAACAGTTTTTCTTATCTGGAGTGTATTTGCAATATCCTTTCATCTGGAATTCAAACTTTCTTCCTAAATATACACCTAAGCTTTAGAGGCAACACAGTGCTTCTGCCCTCAAATCCCTTCAGGGCCACACACTGTTGCTGGAGCTCCCCTGGCTTCTCTGGTCATGGCTTAGAATGAAAAGAGCATTTTGGTGAGGAGTAACACCCTCCCTTCAAAAAGCAGTGAGACAAAATGTGCTTGTGTGATGTCCAGTGAGATCCCTCCTTTGTGTCCTGCCCAGCAAGGAAGCAGGCTGGCACTTGCTATTGTGTAATTTGTGTTTTATTCCTGTGGAAGTGTTCAGTTTTGGCTAGCTCTGCAAGAAGAGTTGCCAAACACTTTCCAATTCTCCTGAATTAAGTGGGATAGCTGTCCCACGTGCCTCAGATCTGCTCCAAAGTGGCTGTGAGTATATGGGGATGCAAGGGCAGGGGAGCACAGTTGTTGCATCCAAGGAAGTCACTGACAGCTCTTCAGGTCAATGCAAGGTCATTAACAGGGCTGGATAATTACACACCTATTAAGAGAAACAGTCATTACACTTGAATAAGGGAGGAGAATGGTGCTAGCAAACCTCACTAAAGCAGTCCTCTGCAAATGCCAAGATGGAATTTGTGGCAAAACACAGGAAACAGAGGTTGGACAGGTCCTTCCTTGGTGACAGCGTGTGGGGATGACTGGAAGCATCATGTGAGAACTAATAACCTATTTTATCAACAGCCTGGCTCATAGAGAGCAGCACTGCAGGAATGAGATAATACCTTACTGGGAAGCATTGCTCTGCAGCAGCTCAGCCCTTCTGGATGGGTATCCCAGCTGGACTGAGAGGGCACTGGTTTGATTTCAACACTTGTTCTGGCAGCCAAGAGAACAGATGTGCAGGATGAAGCAGAATTACTTCTCTTTACCTTTCAGCCATGAGCCAAATAGCAATAGCTGTGTTCTCTCCACAACCTATTTCAGTCAAGAATCATGAATAAGGGGAATTTAAATATTACTTTCTAAAGGAAGGGTATGAAATCAGAGAATTCAGCCTTGAAGGAGGAAAGGAGAGAGTAACTGATTTCCCTTCTCTCTGTGGGCATATTCAGCCCCTGACAACGTTGGCAAGAAGAGGGACTACCTGCAAACCCCAAACATCTTGGGCAGTCATTAATGCTTCACTAACATAATCACATGCCACAAAGTCTCTAGGAACACTAAAAAAGAATAGTAAGCCATGCTTACCCAGACTTGGGGGGAAGAGAACATTGTTTTAAGGGATAAAAAAATACCTAAGAATAGACACGTCAACTCTTTAATAAGAGGACAAAGATTTCCACAGGGAATAGTGCCATGGAAAAGGGATAGCTCCTCATCTGGGAGATAATCACACCTTTGTGTACATGACTTGGGGAGACTTTTGGCCCTTTTACTTGTCCTTCCTCTGGGGAGGGTGCACGATGGGACATTCTTTCACCTAATCAGAAGGAGAAAACAGAAAGGAGGGAAAACTGAAAGTCCAAGGATTAAAAGGACAACATCACTCAGCATAAGGGAACTCTGTGTCAGCAATAGTTGCCAATGAGGACTGCCAAGGTCACCTAAAACTGCCTAATGCCCTTCATATTTTTTTTGTGCATGAATTAAAATGTCACATTTTCAGCACAAGACATAAAAACTTCCTTTCTCAATCCGGGCAGATAAAAATAACTAACCACTTGCAAAATATGAATGACTGTGGAGAAGTGGAAAGGCATGGAAAACTTCCTGCTTCCTTCCTGGTCTAGGAGAAACATAGTTGGGCCACAAACACTAGAAATAGCTGAGTCAGTTAGAACTCCTCAGGAAAGAGGAGGGAATAGGAAGAAGTGTTTCTCCCTGGAGGCCAGGAGAGCTGCAAGGCACTTCTTGTGCTGGGCAGACAGTAAGTCCATTACACATCCATGGTTTTGTCAGATTAGATCAGCATTGGCACCTTCTCCACCTATGAAAGCCAGGATCAGAGCTCCTGGAGTAAGCTTGTCTTTTAATATCATTTCTTCTTACCCTCTTCTTCCACAGTAGGAGCATTTTTCTTATTGCATAACTGATTTTAAGGGTCTGGGGGGGAGACAAATCTGTAACAGATCCTAGCTGTGTCTCTGTGATCTCCCTCTCATTTCCCTAATGGCTCTATTGTAATTAGATTTGCAAAACCAGCAAAAGGTCTCATTTTGAATGGCAACAGCTGTTGACATCAAGATTACATTGAATAATTTACTGGTTTAATTTTAGCTGCTAAACAATAAGAGCCTCTTGTCGCAGATTATTTTACTGGCTGATGTTTTCTCTTTTTCCCATTGCTGCCTCTTCCTCTCCTTGTATGCTGGACACTCTGAATTGCCCCATGGAAAAGGCAGTAATAACTTACATGGCCTGTGCAAAACTATAGGTGTGCATGTGACTATTGTTGTATTGCACAGGTTCTTAATTCTGGCTCAGAACCATGGGCTGTATTATCCCAAGTGTAACAAATTATTCTGGGCACTTTGACAGGACTTCAGAAATTGATGCTTAGTCTCAGGCTCCTGTACAAAGTCTGGTTTCAAACTCTGTGCATCAGTCCCTGTAGGGAAAGGAGAGCAGTAACACTTTTGTCTCACAGGAGTGCTGCAGGCTTAGTTCACTAATACCAAGTAGCAGAGATTCTGTCAAGTAGCAAACAGTAAAAATAAAGTAATTTTAACAGGCCTCAAATTAAGTGAAAGGGCAGCATTTGCTACAAACCAGTGTAGAAGGAAAGCTGAAAGCATTGCTGTGGAAAGTTCTTCTCTGTGGTCTTCAAAAGGGTTTGTTTGTGATAAGTTGCTGGGCGTTCATGGCTAAAACCTGAACGGCATAAGAGACCTGAAAATCAAAGGTTAAATTCCTACTGCACACTCTCTTTTCAGCAGTGGGACAAGCGCTTTACTAAGCCAAACTAGCTATAAACCACCGTGTGCCAGGAGCAGTACACGGATAGGATGGCTCCCTGCACAGAGCTTGCACTCACCCTTGGGTGCAGTTTGGATGACAAGGATGGCACTCCCGATCCTCATCGGCGTACTTGAAAATGAAGCTGTTGGCCCCCTGCAAGCCATCAGGACATTTTTCCACACAATTTGGACCATCCTTAAAATGGAAACACTTGGTGCAGTGGTCGGGTCCCTGGAGAGCGTGGAAGAAAGAAATGCAGTGCATTCAAGTTACTCTGTCCTTTGCTGCTGCACTAGGGTTGCACTGGCACACACTCATCAACACCTGCAGCAGCTGCTCTTCCCAAGAAACAGGGAATTACCTGCATGGCTCCAGCCTCTCTTAGGGAGCAGCAGATGGATCAATCCTGGTGATTTTGGCCATTAGCTTCTGATGCAGAGTGCAAGGCTAAATACCAGCTTCTAGATGAGCTCCTTATTACTATTGGTCTGCTTAATACAGTGAAGTCAGTGCCCACTTAAACGCTGAGAAACTTCCTGTTACACTATTCAGTACTGAACAACTTTGCAAACCCTTCAGTGGGATCTCCTACCTCTGTACCTCAAAACTATTTTCCACAAGCATTCTGCACATGGCATCTGGTCACAGCCAGAATGAAGGACTACAAGGTCCTTCATTCTACAAGATAAATGACTACAAGGTCTCCTTCTCCTCAATATATATGAAGACCAAATTGTTAAGAACAACAAATCAAGACTCCTGGACAATATAAAAGTAAAATTTTAAAGCTGTGATGATAAGCCAGTGTATAACTAAATCTAGTGTTCAAGTTGAGCATTGGCCTAGGATTTTATGTCCGTAAGCCCTGCTAGAAATCCAAATTTCCCTGATGGGTTGAGCACTTGAAACATTACCTTCTTGCCTTATGGCTGTATTGCAAAAAACCACAGTATTTTAAGAAAAATTATGATGACTTTCTTTTGTCCATTCAGTAAGTAAGTCACAAAAATAAGGAAATAAATTATGGGTTATATTTTCTCAATTATGAAGAGCCTAAAATACAACTCCTCATTTCCAGCACACTTGTGACTTTTAATCTTGGCAATACACAGAAAACTAGAAGAAAGAGACAACTTCTATCTCCCAAATGAGCAATAATCTTTGAAAGAAAAGTTACTGGCCATTATAAAGGTGAGAAAGAGTTAACCATCATTTATGAGGCATGAAAAATATTATCTATCAAAAGAACTTAAAGGCTGTCTAAGTACAAAAAACCTCCCAGCATATTGTTAAACTGAGAGATTGAGACAAATTCCCCCATTTTTTTATTTTTTTTGGGGGGGGGGGGGGATATAAAGAATGAAAACAAGGATAAAAGAGGGCATTCAAATCCCAACTGTGTGCTGTCTGTCTGTAAAAATTATGTGCATGTGTACCCCTAAAGCATTAATACAACTCAGGAAATAAAATGAAAACTTTTAAAACCACTTCCTTAAGGAGGCAGATCCAAGGCAGATCCCAGCACCAATTTAGCATGAGCAGAATTCCTTCCCTACAGGCAGAACGTGTGTTTTCTGGTTTTGTTTCACTGATTTGCTGCTTTAAAGTCTGTTAGCAGGAAAACCTTGTCCTTCAGCACATTTCTGCAAGTTCCCCTGAACCATGACAAGCAAAGCAAAGCAAAGCAAAGCCTAACAACCACAACAGGCTCTGCTCTTACCGGCCCATAGCATGTGATCATGTTCTCCTCCATCTTCTCACACTGGGGATCACACTCCACACACACAGAGCCGTTCGCGAATTCTCGGAATTCCCTGAGGAAACATTTTCCAGGCAGGTTAGGAGAAATCTGACTCCAGGCCAAAACTGAGCTCACCTAGCTGGGTTTTCACCTGATGGAATTGATCCCAGGGGCACACAGGCCAGCAGCCTGTCACAACCACCACCTCATCCACAGCCACGTGAAGCAGAGACACCTTCTTCACCAATATAAAACTATAGAACTATAGTGTATTTCCTCTCATTCAGAAATACAGACTTCATTAACAGGACAAAACTGCTGACTTCTTGATTTTCATCTACAGGATTGTGGCTCAGATTCAGGAAGCCACTAGTCACATGTGAGCACTGATGACAGAGCTGCCCTTGCTGCAGGTAGGTCTCTATGAACACATTTTAAAGCCCATGCTCCAAAAGGCTCATAATGTTTTCAGCAATAATTCTAGACTGCGGTCTCAATCTATAAAATGTCAAAACAAATCCTTTTACTCATTTATTTCTTGTATCCATAAGAAACTACCACTCAAGTGACTTCTATTAACCACATTTAAGGGGGGAAAAAAGGTAGTGATGGCAGGTTGAATTTCTTCCTTCAAACATTTCACCTGCCAGTCACCCCTCACCATAAACCTCCAGCACTCTCTCAACACAATCCATCCCACCTTCTTCTAGGCCAAGATGAATTCACATCTGAGCAAGTTGTTTCTCCCCCACTAAAGACACACTCAGTCTTTGTAGTGGGCACAGAGTGGATGAACCCAAGCTTTGCAGGGGGATCCCATCTTGCTGCAATAACCAATTACAATATTTGCATTAACCAGCTACAGATGTGCTACACACATGTTAAGGGGCTCCAGAAGCATCCAGGTAAAGGGTGAAGGCTCTGACCTCAGGTGGTCATTCCTCTACAGCCATTAGGATCTGCTGAGGACATCAGGACGGAGCTGAGGAAAACCTCACTGGAGTGCTGAAAGGGAGCTCACCCTTTCCTGGCTCTGGGAGTGGATTTTTCCTGCTGAGGACTAAAAGAGATGTCAAATACAGCTTCACCCCACCCTGAAGAACTGCTGCTGCCCTACAACATCAACAGGCAGAGCTCTCCCGCAAACAAAAATATTCTCTCCTAGCCTAGGTAACAAATATTTTCACATATTTAGGACAGAACTGAGCCTGTGGAAAGTGTAAATGCCATTCACTGATGGACAGAGAACAGAACAGAACATACTGACTGAGTCTCATCATGCTCTTACTGTGACAGGCTCCATGGCAGCAAAAGACACTAAGAGAGGACCAACTTATTCCAGTGCACCGACAACACAATTGGGGTCTGCAACTCTTCTTGTTGGGGGGTGAAGGGAGAGGAGAGAAGAGGAGCTTTTAAGCACATAGAACTGTGCTCTGACAAAGTATTCTTGAAAGCCTTCTCCAGATAGAAGAGTTGAGAATATTTTCATGCATTTGTGGGAGTTCATTTGGCTCAGTTCAGCTTTATCTTTCTGTCGTAAGGCAGATTCAACCACCTTGTGCTGTGGAGGTATTCCCCCAGTATAAACAGCAAAAGGAAAAGGGGCAAGACCTCCTGTTGGGTTTTTAAATTTATATTTGTGTTTACAATTACACAGAGCATTATGAAAAAGAGAGTGAGTTTTTCTACTTTGGTGTCCTTATTCAGAGAATTTCTTTATCAGATGACTGAATCCAACTCATCTGAAAGAATACAATTGTATGGCTCTGAATAAGGGTATCAAGTAGGGAAAAATGATGAGGGTTTTTTGGTAAATTTTCACCTAAATCAAATTGTTCACATTACCAGCAATGCAAAAGGTGCAAGGTGATGATGCTGCATGAAACCTTTAGTCAGCAGAATACCAGGGAAAGCTTTCTACACAAGTTCAGATTTAGAAATCCTTAAATCTTACCCCATGACGCTTTTCACCCAAAATCCGTAATATTGGCAATGGAGCCAGACACTGATTAATGCAAACCCAAAATGACTTGCTCATTGAAGTCCTCAGCAGTGCTAATGAGCAGCTTTGGGGAAAGCCCAAGGGCAGTGTCTTACCCGTCATAGAGGTTGCAGGAGTCAATGCAGGTCCTGCCCCGGATGAAGCGCTTGCAGGACAGGCACTGGTCTGGCCCCGGCCCCCAGCAGCCGTCGCTGGAGCACAGCTCGTTGCACACCATGCCATCAGCAGCTGCAGAGACAGGGGTGCTGTCAGGAATGCACACAGCCCCTCAAACCCGGGGGAAAACGTTCGGCGGCACCTGAGGCGCTGGGAAACGTAACCGGCGTGTCCCCATGTCCCAGCAGCAGGGGAGACACGAGGCTAAGAACTCACTTAGGGCAGAAATCCATTGCAGATTTAAGTGAACTGTGCTGTTTGGAATTGTTTCACTTGCTCAGGCTAATTAATTTACTGTACTCCTAACAAACCTGTAACTTACAAAACGACCTCAAACAAAATAAAAAGAATGTAAACTTCCAAACTAGAAGCTAAGAAGAGCCCCTTAGACCTTGAAATCAGAAACAAACCAAAACTGAAACTACAAGAAACAAATAGACAACCAAAGAGCTCTCTCTATACCACAACTGATAAGAACAAATTGTAACATGANATACAAATTAAATATCAATAAATATAAACCTATTATATTTATATATCTTTATTATCGATAAATATTTATATATAAAAAGATATCTTTATAATATTATATTTCTATATATTTATTACTTTTTATATTGATATATAAAATATAATGTAAATTACATATCTTTATAGATAAAATAGTATAAATAAAAGTAACTATAAATAAATATAAACATATTGTGAAACTTAATACATATAGAACAAATTAAGAGACAAAAAAAGAAAGTAGACTCCCAGAGAGCATACATGTTATTTAAAGAACTATCCTGCATGCACTTGGTACTAAATAAAAATACATAACTACTTCACAACTTTTACAAGTGATAAAGTTTTTCTGCAAATCACAGGACAGCAAAAAAGCATCAAATCCCCATTGTGCCACAGCACAAATACACAGAGCACTCAGCTGGAATACCCTACACACTCTTGGTCTGCTCCTTCCAGAAAAAACTGAGTGGGAAAAAGATTTGAGACAGTGCTGCAAGGATGATCAAACCTAGAGAAGAGCTGCTAAACCAGGAATAAAGAGAGAAGCAGCCCCAGAGGTGGAGGAGCAAGGACATGATTAAAGCTTCTAAAATCCTGACTGGCAAGGAGGAGGTGAGTAAGCATGAAACAATTGCTCACTGCTTCTTCCCAGTCCCTCCTGGGCATTCAAAGAGACAGGAATCCAATAGGGTTAAAATCTGAGATTTTTCTTCACAGAAAGTAAAGACCAACCTGTAGAATTCCCTGACAAAGGACATGGCAAATGCCAAAAATTTAAAGGGTTCAAAAAATCAACTGTCTGAATCCACTACAGTTCTATTAAACTAAAATAAAATATAAAATCCTACCTATGAATTGAGGAGTTCCTGAAATAAAACTTATGGACAGTGGGGAAATAATTGAAGGAAAGACACCGTTAATTGTGATTTTAAAATCATTTAGTGCTAAAGCACCTGAAGAGCCAAAGAAGAACCTTTATATTAAAACCCTCAAGCCCACACAAAAATACACAATGAACTAAGGGTTAGAGGGAGAGTTTGTTTCAAGCAATGTAAGTCTGTATTTTTATTTTATATAAATCATTCTCTATGTAAATATGTAGATGATGTGACAGATGGAGAAAATGAGCAAAGAGCAAAAGGAAACACATTAACTCTCCAGCATCTGAAGGAAATCTGGGTGCACTTTAAACTTAGCCCTGGCATGTGAAAGGACAGAATTAATTTCAATTTATTGTTGCACAATGCAATGTTTTACACAAATGGATTATACCCTGGACTGAGTAAACTGAACCCAGCAAGGACCTGAAATATCAGATAGCAACAATGGAGACACTTGTCTGCTTTTTAAACCATTGGAAACAATTTGAGAGGAAAAATAAATGAAAAGGAGGTGTGCTGCTTGAGTTCTACAACCCTCTCCAATGCTTTCTTACTCAATACACCACAAATAAACTCAGGCATGAGAAGCCTGAACATGTTTTATCAAGGCTGGGATTTAGATTTTTCTCTATCACATATACTTCTTTAATGCCAACATCCAAGAGGTATTCAGAAGTATCTTTTTGGTTTTTCTTCTGCCTCAAAGCTCAAATCAAGTACAGCCAAATGCAAAGTAATTTCACAATCCCAGAAACTATCCTAGTGACAATTAAACTTTTTATATAGTTTCATATGGTTTTTGTTTTCTAATCAATGACTCATTTTGCATGACCTTTGTCATGCAACAAACAAAAACTTAAGCTGGTTTGGAGTCTCTTTATTTCTCATTTTTAATTTTCAGAATTTTGCTAGCTCTTCTGATTTTGTTTTCCACGCTCATCATAGAAAGGCAGTTCCTTGTTTGGTTTTTTGTAACTTGAAATTGTGATTTACTACTAGTGATTTCCATTCTTTTCATTCTTCTCACCCTTCAAACTACTCTGGGATCAGAATTTATTGGCACAGACAGAGTATTTCCCTACAATATCTGTCCAAATAACAAGGAATATTATTAAAAGATAGCTCAGAAAATACAGTGAGTAACTGTATTCAAATAAAAAGAGAGCTTTTCAATAAAGAAAATCACCATTACCCCATTGAAATATAGCCAACACACTGCCTGTAGTCTTATGAAAAAAGCAACAGAAACAAACAAAAAAAAATTTTTCCTGAAATGTTTTCATAAAAGAATCTTGGCAAGGAGGGAGTGGTTGTTTTGACAACTTATAAAAAACTCATTTCTCTCACCTTTCTCTTCTTTAATTGTGGGGATGACTAAAGAAACATTTCAATTTTTGACACATTATTTGGCAATTCCATGGGCTGAGCATGTTCTGCAGCTCCAGCACATCACGTGGCCACACGTGGAAGGAAATAACAATAATGTCCTTGACAGGAACTGGATTTTATCAGGAGTTTAAGAAGAAGAGCTCATTTTTTATTAATGGGGCCACACAGGTTAGAAGCAGAGAGGTTCAATGTTTTTCCCCAACCTAAACAGAACATAGGAAAATTAGCTACTAAAGAAAGAAAAATATTTTTATTTGGCTCTATGCTTCTGGGCCTGATCCAAAGCTCCATAAACTGAACAGAAAAACTCCTGCAGACTTCAATTAGCTTTACATCATACCCCATAATGAATGTAATCATTTATTCAAGTTGTTAATTGGTGGCTAGATTGATATAATTCATACTAATCACATCTGTAACCACCTTTGCCTAGAAGGTTTTCACCTTACACTGCAGGTGTCACTAAAGCTGAGAGAATTGCTCAAGTAACTTTGGATAAAAGAACATTTTTTCCTGCATTTATCTTGTGTGCACTCATTTTCACATGACTCACCTCTGACTGTTCCATTAAAAAAAAAAAAAACATGCTGAAAAAAAAGGCAGACTTTTCACTTCAGCATGGAGCAAAGGTAAAATCTGCCTACCCTTTCCTTGGTGATTTGTTCCATTCCCTGTGCACACGAGCTTGGACACTGACACTGCTATCCCTGGCAGTGTGTAGGGAAGTGGAGAAGGGAGAGGTCACATCCCTTCCATGTACACCCCCTTTCTGGCCCTGCATGGCACCATCTCAGAAAGACAGCACAAAGCACTAGAATATCCTGGGAGTTTTTTAAACTAAATGCACACACATATTTTGCTCCTGTATTTTCAGTATTCTACAAAAAACAAAAGTCTGTCTAGGCTTTTAATCTATATTAAAAAAAGCAAACATCTTGGAGGCAATGAAAGATTTGGGGACTATTTTAACATTTTTAAGAAGTGGTGTAAACAGCAAGATGAAATAATTGAGGGTATGAGGAATATAAAGTATATTTTGCATGCTGGAAGATGTTGTAGTATTTTCCACTGGCTGAAGTCTCTTGTCTTTGTCTTATTAACTGAAAAAAAAAATAATCAGAGTTTTCCCAAACTCTATCATGCCAGTATTATCTCAAAGATGAAGCATTAACACTTCAATTGTGTTGTGATCAAACTTTTCCACAAAAATTTTACTCCCCCTGCAACTTCTCAGTATTTCCTCACTGATGTAGAGTGAGCTGAACATACAGCATTAAATGGCATGGAAAAGATATCATCAGATTGTGACAGGTCAGAAAAGTCACTTAAAGACTTTTGGTGGCTAGAAGATCTTGGGAGCTCTTACTTGAGTTTTCAGAAAAGTTGCACATTGATAGAAAACATTTGCTGTAATTTGCTTTAAGCCATTAACTATAACTGGGTAGAAAGGAAAAAAAGTCCAAGGTAATAGTGGCTCAAAATATACAAAGAAGTTATAATAAATACCTGAGAGTGGCTGTAATAACTAACATTTTTTACCTGGTTTCTTGATGAAAATAATGTGAAAAAAACACTTTGGTGGATATTTTTATTAACAAGTCACATCTTGCTGGTTACCATGCAAGCAAACAGACAGTATTTCTGCCACACAGCATGGATTCTGATCCTCCAAATATTTACTTACACATCTCCTTCCCCATTCTGGTGAGGCTCATTTGCCCTAACATCTGCAGGATCAGTGTCCAGAACAGGCAAAATAAGTGGAAGGCAGAAATGGAAACCCTGGAGGCCCCCCTCAGATCCCACACTGTCAGGCAGGGGAAGGTGCAGGGAAGACTCTCCTAAACCCCAGTCTGCTGGCCTACCCTAGAAATGCCAGATTCAGAGTCACAGAATGACCAGGTTGGAAGAGACCTTCAAGATCATCGAGTCCAACCCAGCCCCAACACCTCAACTAAACCATGGCACCCAGTGCCACATCCAGGCTTTGTTTAAACACCTCCAGGGATGGTGACTCCACCACCTCCCCAGGCAGCCATTCCAGTACTTTATCACCCTTTCTGTAAAAAACGTTTTCCTAATATCCAACCTATATTTCCCTTGGTGCAGCTTGAGACTGTGTCCTCTGGTTCTGTCAGTGCTGCCTGGAGAAAGAGCCCAACCCCACCTGAGCACAGCCACCTTTCAGGAGCTGTAGAGAGTGATAAGGTCACCCCTGAGTCTCCTTTTCTCCAGGCTGAACGCCCCCAGCTCCCTCAGTGGTTCCTCACAGGGTTTGTATCCCAGCCCCTCACCAGCCTCGTTGCCTGCTCTGGATCTGCTCGAGCGTCTCCACGTTCTTCCCAAACTGAGGGCCCAGAACTGGACACAGCACTCGAGGTGTGGCCTCACCAGTGCTGAGTGCAGGGGCAGAATGACCTCCCTGCTCCTGCTGGCCACACTGCTCCTGATCCAGGCCAGGAGCCATTGGCCTTCTTGGCCAGCTGGGCACACTGCTGGCTCCTGTTCAGTCAGCTGCTGACCAGGACCCCCAGGTCCCTTTGTGCCTGGGCACTGTCCAGCCACACTGTCCCCAGTCTTAACACTGCAGGGGGTTATTGTGGCCAAAATGCAGGGCTGGGCACTTGGACTTGTTAAACTTCATCTTACTGGACTCTGCCCATCCATCCAACCATGCCAGGTCTCTCTGCAGAGCCTTCCTACCCTCCAACAGATCCACACATGCTCCAGCTTGGCGTCATCTGCAAATTTACTGATGGAGGACTCAATCCCCTCAGATGCTCCAAAGGGTGCTGGAGAATTGCATCTGGCTCCATGGGCCAGTGCTGCCTTAAGTGATCCTGCAGAGTTTAGTGAGAGAGCCAACTTGCAGCACAACCCATTCAACCCCAGAGAGGTGCTGGCTGACAGGCAGAGCTGAAGCAGCAGCAAAGCTCTTCTCAGCTAACACTAGCTCCCAAAATTCACAAAACATTAATCAATTCACTCACACAGATGTGCAAGGAGAGGAAACCACTGCTCCTGTTAGGATTGCACTGCCTCCCCCAGCTGGAGAAGAAGCCACTGCTCCTGTTGGAATTGCACTGCCTCCCAACTGCAGAGAAGAAGCCACTGTTCCTGTTGGGATTGCACTGCCTTCCAATTGCAGAGAAGAAGCCACTGCTCCTGTTGGAATTGCACTGCCTTCCAATTGGAGCCCCTTGACCTGTGTTCATTATGCACTGTCCATTTAATGAGCACAGGTTAGAGTCCATTTTTAAAACCAGCCCCTTGGTACTGGAGCTTACATTGTGACTGCTTAAAAAGGAAACAAATGAGATTTATTTTCTTCTTTAGGATTCCAGTGGTGTTAAATCTCCTAAAATGTCTTTAGGAGTATTTTTCTTCCTGGAAAATGATAAGTGTCTATTATAATAAATCCTCACCAAGCTAGAGGTGAAATGAAGTTTACATTTTCCCTTTGTGTGCAAATGTAGTGACAAGACATTCCATGTGAGAGGATGATGTGACAGCACATCCCAGTTTCCATTTGCTCTGGAAGGCCATCTTTCAGTAGTTGTGGCAGCTTCAAAGGGATTCAAACTGACTGATCCCAGGAAAGGGCAAAGAGGTATTTGACAAAGGAGCCCTGAACTAATGCAAGATTATATTCCAAACTGCTGTGTTCAGCTGTGTCCTAAAGCTCTCAAAAACAGTGAAACAACTGGGACACTACTCCATGAAGGGAAAAAGCACCTTACAAAATTCAGCTGAGTGATTTCCTAACATGTCTGAGGTTACAGAAAGCTTGAAGCAAGAAGGAATCATTACTGCATGAGACATGAGGCCTTATTAATTAAGGTGCTCCACCTTATCACTGCTTAGTTCCTTTTTATATTAAATGTCTGGGAATGAAGGAGAAATGATTGTTCTTTCATTAAATGCTGCATGATAATCAGACAGCTAGAGCCAACCTGAGGTAAGAAAACATCAGAGCACCAAGAGCATGATTTTTCTCCCATAGTAAGCAGTTTTTCATCTGGTAAGAGAGGAAACTTGTGCTCTCCAAAAGGTTGACAAGTTCATGTATCTCCTGGCAAGCTGGGACCTACTCAGATCTGGGAATATAACCTTAGTGACTCTTTGATGGTCAACAAAACTTTAAGCTTCTTCCTTCTTCTGTTCTGTCAGCCCAAAAATTCCATATTGGAAATCTCAGAAGGGCTAATTCTTTCATGCCATAAAAAATAGTTGTTAGAGAGCACTAGTGCAGAACTAGGTGGTTCCTCACACACGATCCTGTTACACTGCAGGGGAAAGCAAAAAGCAGTGCCTGGGTAGGTGTGCCATCCTTCTTGGCAGCACCTCTATTTCCCAATAAATAGTCTATTTTTATAGCTGGATTTCTATGTAGGGGCAGAAGAAAAAGCCTACACCCTCAGGCACAGTCACTCAGTAAAAACTGTCTGCAGTGACAGCAAGTAGCATTTTCTTAACCTTCACTCTTTAACTTGCATGTAAAGAAGCCTAATAAAATTAATAATAATAGAAATAAAAATGGCACACAACCAAAACCATGTGAGATCGACCAAACAAGACTTTGTACTTCCTGTGGCTCTTACATGGTAGGAGAGATGAGAAAAGCAACTGAGCAGCAGAGCCAAAGCTCCAGCTGTATTTCACCTAACACTGAAGGTACACTTACACTACAGTGATGAGCACAGCCACTCACTCTCTCAAAACAGAGCAGAACAGCACTTCAAAGGGAGGGGAGAGGAAAAGAAATAAAATCCCTCAAAAAATAACAAACAAAAAATTCCTCAAACCAACAGAAAGAAAGAACTGAAGTGCAAGTCAAAAATCGGACCACAGCTTGAAAAAACCCAAAGCAAACATTTTTGGCTGGTCAGAGCACAAAAATCAGCAACATCCTTTAAACATACAGCAACTCAATGAAACTCCTCTCCTCCAAGCAGTCTAACAGTAGATGCTTAAAATGAACTGCTTTGCTGCTACAATGTGCCTGTATTGATGCAATTTGCTGCCTGATTTCTATATAAACAAGTTATTTTATCTGCTACAGAGCTTTCTTTGGCTTTTCAGTACTATGATCTCAGCCTAGGTACCGGCATATAAGATTTCCTGAAGTAGTTTTTTTATCAGATAGGTCAAATATGAAAAGGGAGAACTGGCTGACCTAAAACAATCCCAAAAGCACCATTCTGGATTAAGACAGGGCCACTTAGGGTGGGGGAAGCAGAAGATGCTAATCCCACTCTATGAGGAAAGGGCTGTACAGTCATGAACACTCCATTCACACCCTTTGGAATTCATATTTGTGAAACTGGAGCGCTCCCATCATGTTAAGGAAGCAGCTCTCTGCTCCCTTTCCTTTGCTCACACATTAAAAAATTTCATTTTCCTGCTCAGACTGGGCCAAACCCCTGGATGCTGCAAGTGACCATATGATGGCCATGGAGCTGCACAAGCCCCAGGTGAGCTGGTGGCAGTGAGCAGCAGGGACTTACTGCAGTTCTCTGCCCTCTTGTTCCGGTGGATCACTGTCTTTTGGCTGGGGGTGCTGAACAGGCTGCTCCAGTTGACAGTGTGGTAGTAGCACAAATTGCTGTTGTCTGTGATGTAGATGTTGCCAGCACTGATTTGCTTCAAGGACTGGAACTGCAGGGAAGTGATGCCTTGTTGCTTTAGGATGAGCAAGGAAAGGCCACTGGGATGAGAACAAAAGTGAGAGAGAATAGGAATTAGCTTCAGAAGGCACAACTTATTATATCTGGTAGGGAATTGCCAACTGGAATTAGTTCCAAGTGTCAAGATGATCTTTCTGGAAAAACTGTGAATTGTTCAGAAAACTTTTATTTTGTGGTAACACAAGTATTTTACGAGTCAACATCCAGTTTTATTGGCTAGGAAATTATGAGTCCTGTCAGGAGTGAGATACCACAAGCTGTGGTGCTCATAGTACTAGGCCAAGTAAGCCAGCAGAACTCCTCAACCAGCTTCATTTCACTCATTAACAGATTTTTTTGAGATAAAGTGCTGTTAGGAAAACTGAATAAAACCCAGGTTTTTCTTTCAACAGCATTAATACTATGATAGTTTATATGCTAAGGAGAATGTATTAAAACATCTTCTGTCAGGCATCACATTAATGTCATTTCAAGTAATACAGGAAGAAATTGTTATTTTCATGGATTTTTTCCAGCACACTTTGTACATTTCATTTTTCTTTGGTTGTAAGACGTGGTTATCGCCTTTCTTCATCAAAGGAACAGTAAATGATTGTCTGCGCAACATGAAAATGACTGCACATATTTTATGACTGAAGATTAGTGAAGACAATATCCACTTTCTGGGCATCCCTTAAGTTATTGTATTTTAATGATGATAATTGTTTTCCAGCTGTTCCAAATAAAACTTGCTGCCTTGGAACAGTATGCAGGGCTGTAATTCAACCGCAAGGTTTCACTGCTATTCATATTCTGCTCAGGTTGCTGTGTAAGATGCCAGTAGAATCCCATGCCTGATTTACTCCATCTCCAAAGTGGGGATCCAGGGGTTGCTGTATAAATTGCTCAGGTACCTCCTTGTGCTTCCCCCAGCATTTCTCACCATGCTTTCTTCTCTTCAAACCAATTTCTCCATGTAAGTTTCCACACAGAAACACAAAACATCTCTGGTAAAAATGGCACTACAGAGCTCACTAACACCTCACCTATAAGGTGCCTCAGTGATTTCAGTCTTCTTCCACCTTTTAGCTCTTCTTAAAACAACCTTGTTGTTCGGGCATATGAGCCTGCATGCCTAACCACAACCATATAAACTCCTAATAATGAGGCTAAGTTTCATTATTCCTTCCTTTTAAACTATGTTTCTTCACAAGGTATTTTAAACCGTAAGTGTAAGTTCCAGACAATGAGGTAATAGCTACATCCACGAACCAAGACTGTTTTTTAAAATAATTATGTTGAGAAAGTATTACCCATTATAAACAACTGATTAGCAAAGATACTGGTAATGAACACCTTGGTAACAGAGGAAAAAAAATATATCAATTTACAATGTCCTCCCCAAAAGAATGTTGCATTCTCTGCTACTGAACAAAGAATCACAGAACACTAATAACAAATTATTCCACCAACAGAGAAGGGCCTTACCTATAGAGAGCTCTCCCACCAATGGTAACCAGGTTAGAAAACACCCTGAAGTCTGTCATATTCTCAGGCCACGACTGTATGTTCAAATACCCTGAAGGAGGAAAAGGCAAACATGTAAACACAAATTATTTCAGCCATGTGTGAGTTAGGACAGGCTTAGCCTACAAAGGAAAGACAGTGCCAGCTTGAGGAAAAGAAATAAATGAGGAAAGCTGCAGACTCTCAGGCTGCTCAGCACCATCTCCTCCAAAAAAGAGAAGGATTGTCCTGATTTCCAAGGTGAGGACTGTTCACTCCCTGCACAAGTTGTGTTGTGCTGCACAGACTCCAGAGAGGGCAGTTCCCCATGACTTTGACTCAGCACTGGGCTGAAATGCAGTAGACATAGTTAAGCACAGCAGTAGTTCCACTTCAGCAGCGTGGCTGAGACTGTCAATTAGTGTGTTTAGGAATGGCAAATAACATTCACCCAGGTGCCAGATTATCTTTGATATTAATTAGGAAGAGATTAAGAGTTTACTTTCATTTTTAATCCCACTGGCTCACTGAAATTCACAACTTTTGAGATGTGAAGCATGCTGAGCTCCACACAGCTACAATAAAGCTGTGGTGCCCGAAGATATTTTGGTGGGGTTTTTTGTACATGAAATAGAACAATTTTTTTGCATTTCCCTACCTATACATAATCAGAAATCAAATGAGAAAAAGCTGTAGTATCTCCCTCCCTGTCCCCCACATGGTGAAACAAGAAAACAAAGTACTGAGTACCCAGTTCTATGGCCCCATTGAAAAGTTACAAAAAATGGGACACAATACCACCACTCACCATCACATTATATGTCTGTCTTTAAATTACAACAGCTAACTTGCAGCAGCATCTTCTGTTAGACCAAGGGAAGGAGCTGTAAAAGCAGACTAGAACTTTGAAATGCTTTCAGGTGAAGAAAATGGTTTCCCACATTTCAGCACCATTTTCCTCACATTTTCTCCTCCCTTGCAACACTTGTCCTACTTTGCTAACATGGGACCAAGATCCTTTGTCCACTTAGCATCTGCCATAATGGGCATCCTGTGTTCAAAGAACAACACAGCTGTGAAAATCAACTGACACTGAAGTTTTCTGTATTAAACTTTCATAAAATTTACAGCATAATGAGCTTGATGAAAACAAGTACCTTGTGTTCTTCAGAAAACCCAACACATGTCAACTACAAATGCAAAGTGAGAATGAATTCATTAATTAATGCAGATTATAGGAGATCAGAAGTGTGTTACCTGTTATCTCTCTCACTGTTTGGAAGATATTTAATTTCTCTGGATTGATGGCAGCGATCGTGTGATACGGGTCTCTGAAAGATTAAAATCACACCATGTGACACTCTAAATAAGAAAAGATCAGGTTCTCAAAGCCATACCATGTAGGAAACAGCATTAATTTACTCTTATGAGGATATGCACCAAGGTTCCTCAGCCTGTTGCTCCTGCAGATCTGTGTCTAACTTCTCCCACGTCATCTTGAAGGAACATAAAGGCTCAACCCGTTCATGTTATAGCAAATACTTATGTTATGCAAAATTAAGGAATCCTAAACAGCCATGAGTGACCTTCCTAGAGGAAAGATGAATTTTCAGTGTTTTTTCCAGGAATGGTACAGCTGTGATACCACATACCAGGACTAACAAAGCTGCTCCTGAAAGGAGTGACAAGCTGTAAGCAGAACAAAGCTGAGAGCATGGCAGGAGTTCCTGACACACGGCATTTAAAGGGCACACTTTATAGAAGGTGTTGAACAAGGAAACTCTAAAAGTATGGATCCTTGCCAAGCAAGTTTGTCAATGAGAAATGAAATAACCACCAAAACTTAACATTTTAAACTTACATATGCCATGGTATAAAAAGATGAAAATGACCTCAATTTTGAGAGTGCCATCATTTAATAAATATGTCACTTTCCTCCCCTATTTAAAAAGACAACCAGAATCTTAAAACAAACAAAAATTCCTCTGCAACAGCATGTTGTGGTATTTTTTGTGTGTTTTCTGGGAGCAGGAAACATCCCAAATAAATAAGGAGCACACGTTTCCTCCTCTGCTCCTTCTGCTTTCCAGGACACATGGCTCTTGGAACTGAAACGTGCAGGTGATCCCTGGGTGTCTTTGGGGACAGGATTCACAAGTCTAAGAGGTGACACACTGGTGGGGTCACCTCTAACCACCCTGAGGTGACACCAGCCTAGCAGCAACAAAAGGAGTTCCAGCACATTAACAAAAAAGCCCAGTGGGCCACAGAGGCATCAAACACATTTTAACAATGTGGGGCTCTCAGAGAACTAAATAACAGGTTTTGACTACCTAACAGAAACACAGCACTTGGCTTTCAAATTTACCATCAAAAAAGGAAAACCCTTGCCTGCAATAAACATGAGGCAGCTGAATTTCACCTCTAAATTCTGAAGATAAAATAGCTTTAAAGATGCAGCTAGACACTTAAACCCCTTAAACAGTCAAATGTCTGATGTTTTATCAACATATAAAACTCTGGAATAGTGTATACCTTAATGAATTTAAATACTTGTGTATAAAAACATTCATAATTACATCTATATATTTATATAAATTATAACAAATTCACAAAGACTTGAAGTTCATGTGCTCAGGAAAGAAATAGGCTACAGAACCACAGAATCAAAAAATAGGACAGGATCAATTGCAACAGCACAGTTTCCAGTGGAAACAACAACAAAAAAAATATATTCTGCATCTTTCATTGAAATTATTCTCTGCTACCACCAAAAGTCTTCCAATTCTCCAGAGAACCAGACTTTAAGTCCCTACAATCTAAAACACTAAAAATCCATACTCTAAAATTTGCAGTTCAGTGTGAATAAATGAATTTGTGACAAAAGTGAACTTGGAGAGGAAATAAGTAAGACTGTTGTTTCTCTATACTGTCCATTTATATAACAAACTACTTGTGTAGCCAGTATCATTTTTTAAATTTCCCTTTCATATTTTCTGTTCACAAAATGTAATGGAAACTTTAAATAAAAAGCTGTTCCAGAAATCTAGATATTTTCATTCATTCTCAAATCTTTTCTTTTAACATCTACTAATGTAATTCATGCTGTAGAAAAGTTTAAGGTTGCAGAACTCAGTGCCCTCATACTTTAGGTTTGCTGAAATGAGTTTTCTTCATCAAGAATGAGACACAAAGAGCTACACAGTTCCAACATTACATGTCCTAGTCTCCTGTAAAATAGAACAGAACTTTCTGCTTCTAGTCCAAATTTAGACATTTTTCAGACAAGTACAAATTTATTAAAGGTTGGGTTTGGTTCTCTTAATTTAGATAGATTTTTATATGAGCTAATATAATTTTTCCTACAAAAGCAGTTCTTCTACTCAAAATTAAATTTCATGTAATGCACTGGATTAATCCACACAAAATTGCTCATGGGCTCTAACTGGTTGTCTTGCATTTACTTGATTTTTTGCTGTCCTGTGAGATTTAACAGGTTTGCATCCAGCCTCTCAGCAGGTCATTTGGCCAGAGCAGAGCCATGTGACACTTGGAGGTTTTTCTGGACCTCTTACAATGAGCAAAATTTAAACCAAAATACTGGATTTATACACCAGTGATTTTGGTGTGCCTCTGCAACTGAAACTTGAATAGATTCTTCAAAACTGATTGACAAGAGGGCAGCTTTTGGGCATGTGTGTGTGTACTGACAGCCACCCAGACTAGGACAAGTTATGACAAGTTAAGAGAGACTGCCTCTCTGCATATTCTGAATATTATTCTTCTGCCCATGCAAAATTTAAACAAACTCATGGAAGGTAACTTCCTTTTCTCCTTTCTACTCTCTAATCAGCCTTTATTGTAAGCCAGTATTGAGGACCTCATGAAGTGACCAGAGAATCGTATTTGTTTTTTCACTTTTTAGTGCAAACAATCCATCCTTTCTTTTCCTAGAGGTTGAATCTTAAGAAACAAGGCAATGGTTTTCTTCACAATGGAAGGCAGAAAACTAATTTATCCTGGATCTGCTACTGCATAAAGGAAGGCTGCAGCCATCATTAAGAGGTGGATGCAAATAGTTGCAGCTGACACCATGACATAACATCTTAACATTTTGTCACTTACCCATGAATCCCAGTGACAAGGAAGATGAGGTTGCCATTGATCTTGGTACAATTCACGAACTTGTCAATGTTGCTGGAATCCACTGTCTGAGCTGACACCAAACTCCCTGTCCCAATGCCATCACATGCTGCCAAAATAAGGAGCTTGCGTAAAGAACTGGGGAAAACAGTTACTGAATCAGAACACAGACATGAGTCTTCATCTCATTCAGCAGAGAGGTGTTAAAACAACATCCTTGACCCATATTCCCAAAGAAGCACATGCCCATTTAAACCAGCGAGCTACAGTACCTGGCACACAAGCCAAGGTATTTCACATGGGATATAAAGATGAGTATCAACCATACAAAACCCCAGCACACAAAACCCCAGTCAGCCCAGCCTTGCCATTTCTTGGTACACTGAAGAAACTGAGGGGCCCTAACATTGCTGGGGGAAAGGATGCCTCAGGTTTTAGCTTTTATAGTTTTCAGATTCTGTATTGCTTTAGTGTGTAGTTCTGAGCTTCATGTTAGGGGATGGTGAGCTCTCTTCAGAGAGTAGGGAGACAAAACAATTCCTTCTCTAGCTGGGGACCAAGGACAAATGATCCAAATCTCAGGCCCAAGAGCCTTAACAACAGTGGACTGAAGAGAGAAAAACAAGAAGGATGGGATTTCATAAGCTAAAGCTGTAATTGGACAATTAACTCCAATATGCAAATGGAGCAGAACTTATAAAAGTGACAGACCCCATGACCATTTGTCCATTCTGTGACCATTTTGGTTCATCTTGGGTGTAGCCCTGGCTGGGCTCTTGTGCTGCCCAAGGTGGATCCATTGAGGCCTTTGAATAAATCCCTACTTTATTCTTTAACTCTGTCCAGCCTCTGTTCTAGCTCAGCCTTCTCAGGGCATCACAGAGGGCCCCTTCTCTGGTGGATTTGTGAACTTAACCATCCATAAAGGGCCATAAGGCCCTTTAAAAGTTTGTATAAATAACTTGCTATTTACCAGCTCAATCAGCAAGTTACTGGTACCTGGAGAAACTGGCAACCAGTGAGGAAACTTCTCTGTGTAGCCTGTCTGTGTAATTTAGCTGCATTTCTGAGACACAGGATGCATCCAGGAACAAATCCCTCATGACTTCAATCCTATAATGTATTCTGTATTCCTAACTGGGCTCCTCTAATAGCACCTACCAGCAGAAGCTTTTACAAACACGGGATAGCTTTCCTCCTGAGAAAGTAAGGAATTCCATACGTTTGTTTTCATGCATAAAACTATCTATTCAACAACAATAATAAAAGTTATTTACCACAATTAAGCCAGATGTGGCTTCCATTAGGACTGCTAAGTGGCATAGGCCCATGCAGGAAAACCTATGATGCTTTGCTCCACAGAGCTTCAAGCAGGGAGCAGAAAGACTCCGTGCTGGAGTCTAGAACAGCAAAGTAACCTACAGATTTCAGTCTTCTCATCAGAACCATCACTAGTCTGTGTTTCAGACACTGACAAGGGAGGTAGAAGATTCTGGGAAATCAGAGACAGAGCAAGGAAATGGAAACCTGATGTTGTATTGACAAATATGAGACATCCCAGACATTGAAGTCAGGGTTTTTTGTATGGCCCCCTTTGGAACGACAAAAGGACAATGCTTAAACACCTCCAGGAAATATTTGTCATTAAAATAACACAATTAAGAATTCTTTCAGATTTTTCTTAAACCAACAGAGAAATCCCCTTCATTTATGTCTAATAAAAAGTAATTGGTTTGGTTATATTACCATTGCAACATAATAAATTTTCACTCTATTGTATGTGCTTGACACACAATCTACATAGCTCAAAGTTTTGTGGGTATTCAAAGCCTATTCATATTCATATACAACACACTCATGAAGGGCAATTAATCCCCAAATAACACCTTATGTAGAGTACTTTCAAGTAAATTTATACTGAACCACTTCCTACCTTTAGGACAAATGTCAGTGCAGGGCTTGCACATCTTAATACCATTTTCTTCAACCTCCATCTTGGAGCTCGGACAGGCCCGGACACAAGAGCTGGAATCTACCACAAAGTTGTCTGAAAAGAAAATGGAGGTTTTGGCAGCAAGTAAATAAAAGCTGGGACATGTTTTTGAATTATTGTTACCTTACCACTTTCCCAGTGACATTAACACTCAAAGTTCTGTATTTTCAGAAGTGCATAAGCAAAACAGGCATGTTATCAGAGACTTATAAAAATCCATGAGTTGTCAGGCCTGATCCCTCTTGCTCCTCCCATTTGGCTTTATTATTATTTGTAGGGAAAAAAAAAAGTTACAGTAATTGGAGAGAAATAAAGCAAGATGGTCTGTCCTGTCTTTTTAATGCACACAATATACATCTGAGATAAAACAGTGCACAGGACAATGACAAGTATTTCCATTTTTTCCCTATAAAACAACAGCCAAAGGGAATATAGGCTGATCCTACTTAACTAAATACTTAATACTGATAAGAAAGGGGAAAAAAAAAAAGGTAAGCGTTCAACAAAGTATTTGGGCAAAGAATTATAACCCTTATAGTGCATGATATCATGTCCTTAACAAACCAATTTTGCTTCAACAAACCCACCCCTATTACAGGCAGATTTAGGCCCTGGTGGTCACAGCCCCTGGCTGCTGTCAGTCCTCTAGAGAGATTTAAAACTGGGATTTTGGGTTGGGTTGAATTACGGCTCCATTTAATAATATAGATCACCCATCCTTCTTACAAGTAATTTATGGATAAAATAATTAATGCACAACTGTAAGCCTTCATGGAATGAAAGGGAGAGAAAGAATACTATCTCCTTTATTATTCTTTCCAATTAAACCAGCAGATTCAAAGACTGTGTAAGTGATGACCCTATAATTTTTTCTGTTTCTTGTCATCATCTGGCTGGTATCTCAGAAGCATGTGGGTTTTACATGCATGAGATTCTTCTTTTTTTAACTCCCTCTTCCCCTCTAATTTTAGTCTGGAGTTTTAAGACTGCATTCTTGTCAGTATTACAAGCTTATTCTTCATTGGGACAGAACTCCTCAGGGTAACTTTCTGTCAAATCATCCTTACTCCAAGTTAAGGGCATCAATATCTTGAAAGCATGTGGTTCCAGGTGCTGGTGGTGGACTGTTATTTTTCTGAAACAGAAATTCATAACCTTTTACAATCCCACTACTTAAACTATTTATTTCCACTGTTTTGGAATTTGCAAATACCAATCTAAAGCATGAATGTACCAAGCAGTTGACCACAAAAACAGAAACCACCTTTCTTTAGGAAAATCACTCTAGGATCCTTGGGAACTGTCAGCAGCACGGAATGTCACTGCCTTTAGTTATCACCTGACTGAGTTATTACAGGCTGAGATTGTGCTGTGCACTCAGCTCTCATTCTCTGCCTGCTTTTAGGGCTCCTGAAATGCAGCTGCAGCTCCCCATGAGTGCAGGAGGAGGCAGACAGCAGGGCAGGTAAGAGAGCACTCACGCGGGCACTTCTTGACGCAGAAAGCCCCGTAGGTGTACTTGGCGTTGTGATTGTGCTCCAGCTGGAAGGTGGTGGGGTTGTACACAAAGGTCTGGGGGCACTGTGTGACACAAGCACCACTGTCATTGAAATTCATACAGGCCTGCAAAATAAGGGAGACAAAATAATACGGAATTAAATCATACAGATGCTTTAGGCTTTTGTGGGTTTTTTGGTGTAAAATTGTTGATTGTTCAGACTAGCTGCAACAGTGAGGAATGTTATACAGAGCTCTCTAACATTCATTTTGGCTACTTGGATTTTTGCTAGGATCTTGGCAAATATGTGACTTTTTTAATTAGGGAGTTTGGTGAGGCCTTTAATTGGCAACCGTTGCCTGTTACAACACTTCCTACAAAACCAAAACAACAGCGTAATTTGTTTCATAACTACTCACAATCAACTAATTCTCAACTTGATAGGACATTCTAAAACTGCCAATAGTAAGCAGCTATTTATCGTCGTCTAAGCAAATGCTAATGACTTTTTCAGAGGTCCAACCCTTTATGTTTCTTACAGCATGAGTACATCATCCGGCTGAAAACCCTAATTCCCAATTAGGAGGCAAGAGGGATAAGAACTTCTTTTAAACTAGCACAGGAGGGGGCCATTTCCCTAAGTGGCAAGTTTAACAAGGTCACTAGCTTCACATACTGAGAGAGGAAAATAGGACTTTGTCCCACTTAACATTCAGGCTCTGCCACGCACAGCTGACAGAGGACAGGGCCCTGACAAATGAAGAGGCGAGTGTGTGGATAACAAAAGTAATGGGATGCAGGGAAAACAATTGACCATGCGAGGCTGGTAATTAGGAGGAGAAGGGCCCAGCGATTTTGACATTCCTTATCAGCACACATCATGTCCACGGTTTTAACCACAGATTATAAGAAAACTGTTGGAGTAATTTTCACAGAGCGTACCATGAATGAAAAATCTGTATGAACATGAAAGCTGTGGCCTGGCTCGGATCCCTTTAGCAATTTAAGCAGCCACTGTTACTGGGTATTGCCTCCCCACTAACCTGTATTTCAGGCTGCTTTAGAAGTGTTAGTCTAGAAGTGAATCCTTCTGGTCTTTTTCCAGGTTGTTAAAACACAGATGGTTCTGTATCTATTAAAAGTATAACAATAATACATGCATCCTGTCTCCTTGCCTCCTGGGATGGGACTAAGAGAAAAAGATTCCTCTCTTCTGCTGATTTTACTAGCAGTCCTATCTCCATTTGGACCAGAATCAGCAGGACCGTGGGACCTGTCATGCCAGAAGATTTCAGAAAGGAGAGGCTAATAATGTAGCCAAGGACAAAATCTGCTGCTGAAATGAACAGGCAGGGAGATCTGTGATAAAAGCACTGTCCTACATGGAGCATATGCTAAGCAAAACTGCTGATCCTGTTTTGCCTGGCCCTTTAAAATGCCTATTATAAAACCTGCCAGCTTTTTTCTAGAAACAGATTTTTTTTTCCCCCTTTACAAAGACAAACACTTTACTAAGTCCACTTGAGGAATAGGGTTGTGTCACTTTTCTGGTTCCACTAGGCAGTCAGCCAGGCCCTCCTATGCATTTCCAGTTCTAGACCCAGTTTGACTCGGAGATAAAAACATCAGTAAAACTTTGCTTTAGCATGTTTGCTTGCATTTTTGTCAGATGATGATTACTGTCTTGCTTTTACAACTGAATATGCAAATGACTGGATGGCAGCAGATGGAGGAGGATGGATGAATTTTATCTACAGATATTAAAACCGTATTTAGAACAGGATGCTGTTGCAAGATGCCATAATGCTCTAAAGGATTTGTAATGCTTCATAAGCTGTACTTTTGCTTATTAATAAATACTAATTTAGTTTGTTTCCTCAACCCATTTCTTACATGTTGACTTCAAAGGTACTCCATCATGTACATGACAATTCTCTGATAACAGTTTAGCAAATGCATAAAATAAAGCACACCAATACTCCTTGGAGACATGGCAATTCTCAGGAAAAATTCATCCAGAAGATCTGGAAACTTTTAATTTATGACTGAAATGTTTTTTATAGATTTGTAATTGCTTTGATAATATATGCAAATTTCTAGCATTTTGTGCTAAATGCTCCTAATTTGTGAATAAAAGCCCAGGAAATACACAGGAAAAAAACAAAGCCATACGTCTCAGCTGAAAGCTAAGCACAGTTGTCTACAGCCTAAAGGGTTACACTTTTCACCCACTGTGTCTAAGCAAGTAATGACTAGTCCTGAAAATTGCCAGACCCCTGCTGAATTTCTTTTACATTGCTCTGGGGCCAGAAGGGAATGAGAATAAACCCTGGATGCTTCTCTGCTGTACCAGAAAAAACATACCAGCTGATTTTTAGCATGTGTATTTCCACAGCTGCCACCATTCAGGAAGTCTAACTTTGAGGCTGCAGCAATACACAACTTATGCTACCAAAAACTTGTCCTTTGTGGGTGAGGGTCCAAAGTGATGCAGAGTCCCCAGGCAGGTGCAAAGAAGAGCTCCTTATTGCAAAAATCAGGCCTTTGTAAGCAGTTAGGTCTTTATCAGTTCCGTAGTTTTAAATCATAACAAACATAATTTTACCAACCACCATACACCACAATGTGAACATGTAATGGTTATAGAACTTGTTTTTCTACCCTTAACTCAGTGGAGTGTCTTTCCCACAGTCCTTTTCTACTCAGCTGAAGTAGCAGGCCTGAGCCATGATTTTACAAGGCCTTCCTTTTGTAAAGTTTTACTTATCAGCAACAGCCCTTAACCTTTGAAAATGGTTACATCAAAACATCAGCTTCAAGGATGTTCCTCAATGCTCATTTAGGAACAATGACTGCATCTTTCCTCTTCCCTTTACCTATTTATGTTCTACATGACACAAGGACTGCTATTTTCCTGTCTCACCCGTTCAAAGCCAACAGAAATCTTCCAGGGACTGTTGGCTCATCCATACCATATGTGCTGAGCATCTACTTGTGAAAAGCCACAGAGAACAGCTTTAGTAAATCCTGCTGGTGGCTGTGAGGCCACCACTACACTTCATCAGGAGCCAAAGATCAGGATTTAGACTGTGGTTTTGAAGCACAAAACCTATCACTATCAAACAGTCAGGGCCAGCCAGGGAAAGATTAATTTTTCCCAGTTCATTAGGAGTCACTTGCTCACAGTTTCAGAATATATGCAGTTTTCCATACCTTCCTCCCAACTCCACCTGCCAGTCAACTTCACAGGTATTTGTCTCTTTGAACATATGGGTACCTTTGAAAACTCACCTCTCCACGCAGATTATAAGTGTAGGCTTCTTTAGACCTACGTTTGCATCCCCTGAAACCATTAGCAAAACTTGTTTCATCAACCCAGTGTTATGAGCTACACATTTTTTGAGATCAATTTTGGGTTCTAAAGCTGCTAAAACTCTTAGAAATAATGGATCAGAAACAAGACAGATTTTCTAAAGGCCTGGACGTTTAGACTGTCCATTTCTTTAAAGAAAATATCCATTTTTTCTTTCCATCTGAAGCACAAACATAGTAACGGGCATTTGAGGGAGAGTGTTTTGGGAACCACTTTCCTTCCATTTCCATGAAGAACATCCAGTAGAAAAGCTGAATTTAAGTTAAGTCTGGCAGAAACAGGGAATGCCTTGCACAGAGAAGCTAAACAGTATTCTTGACTTTCATATGAAAAGCACACAGAGCACTAATAAAAACCACATTCAAAAATAATGACAAATACTTTTAAAAATCTGCTGTCACCTCTAAAAGCTAATTTTGGAAAAGGAAAAGATAAAAATCACAGAGATAAGCATATTAATGGTTCCAAATCTGTATTTACAAATCTCATAGGTCTGTTAATGAGTAATACTAAGTAGATAAATGATGTTAATAGAACATGAAAAACACTAAATGCTAAAATTCGCATCCTGAATCTGCGAGTGTGCATGCAGTACACTAGAAGGGACGAAATTGTGGATTTCATGGATGACAGCATTAAGAATCTGCAGAGTGACTGGCAGGAAGAAGAAGAAAAATGACACATACAAAGCAGTCGGTGTCCTTGGGTCCGTAGCAGCCCCCGGCGCACTCGCGGTGGCAGCAGTCGCTGACGTAGGGCCCGTAGCAGCGCCCATCACACTGCTCTGCACACACCGTCTTCGTCACTGCACGGGGCAGGAAAAGGGACAGCGTCACACATGGGCCAGGCACAGAGCTCCCCAACTGCTCCCTGAGCAAAACACCCACAGCACGCTGGAAAAAACCCCAGGAAGGGAGGGAAATGCCTCAATGCTGCTGGTGCTCGGATCCAGAATGCCTGCCGGACAGCTGCATCCAGAACGACACTTGTATTCCAGAATGCCTGCAGGACACTTGGACCCACAACATCTGCAGGATACCTGCATCCAGAATGCCTGCACAACACTTGGACCCAGAACATTGGCACAATACCTGTATCCAGAACATCTGCAGGACACAGATACAGAGAGCAACTGATAGTTTCCCAGGCATCATCCTGAGAAAAGCTGTGAGAAGCTCAGAGAATGAATGACAAACAATCCTTATCTTAACTTGCTGCACCTAGTGCTTAGTCCTACCTGATGTTTACAGTAAGGCTATTACCAAGGGGTGGCTTCTTAATTAGCCAATGGTGATTTGGTGTTTTGACCAAGTGATCAATCAGGTCCACCTACATCAGGATCAAGTATAAAAGAATAGATTCCCTAATAAAATTATTATTCATTGCCTTCTGAGAGATGTCTTTGGAGTCCATGCTGCTCACGATATAACAGCGACATCACCTGCACCCAGAGTATCTGCAGGACACCTGTATCCAGAACATCTGCAGGACACCTGTCTCCAGGATGCCTTCACAATCCCCTCTTTAGGAGCACACATGTTGCTCAAGGACTGAGAAGGAATTTTTAGTGTGCCCTCTTACTCTCAAAATTTCATGGGGAATGTTACTTTCAAATAATTAGTTTTTTTATATGACACCCTCTCCACCACTCCCCAAAAATAACAAAAGAGCCCACCAGTTGCTTTTGAGTTTTCCTCACTAAGACCAGCAGCACGGGGTAAACGAGTGAAATTCAGAGTGAGACCACCAATGTCACAGCCAAATGCTGCCCTTGACGGCAATCCTTTTGGCAAATGAGAACAGAACAGACTACAACCTTGGAACACATTTGGAAACACCACTTGCTATTTCTAAATAACACAATTCTGCCTTCATTCACAGACTGAAGCAAGGAGGTCTACCAGCTGGATTGCTGTTCCACACCAATGGGGGCTTAACCTTGTACAAAGAACGGTCACCCAGGGCACCATCCATCTCTCCTCCCTCACTCAGCTGTAACCTTTATTTTATGGAAAAAAAAATTAGTATTATCCAAACTATACCAACCACCACCACTGCCTACCATGCTGTCAGCTGTCTTTTGCTAAAAGCTGGGATGATACACTTCTGCAATTAACCTTCAACATCTATTTTTTAAAAGCATTTAATTACTTCTCTATGAAAAACACTTTTCAGGAAGCAAGAGAAAACAAAATTCCACCCACCTTTCTGCTTGATTCTACTATTTTAATGTATAGGTATCATGTTTATAAGTACATTCTGATCCAAAATCCCTTCACTACTTGCCAGAAATACTTAAGGTAATGCTGAAGATCCTTGCTACATATAGTATTTATTTAAGACATAAAAATGTAAATAAAGTGATTGTTTGTAATCTATGGAATAAAACAATGCACTTTTAGAGCATTTTCATCTTGCTGATACCAGAGGAAAACCCCCAGAGAGAAAGAAAAGGCTTTTGTGGCTTGTACAATCTAATTTGAGAAATTTGGAAAATTCTGTGAAGGCACTTACTGTCAACACTGCCTGAGAAGCACATTAAAAAGATTTGTTTATTTAAGTGACAGTATTGATAAACATTAAGACAGATGTGAAACAATGGCTCCTGTGGCTGTGTGCTACCAGCACACTGTGGTGACAGCCTTGGCTCATGAAAATGAACAGATACCTTCCCTAGTCTGTGAGTTTGTCTTGTTTTCCACCAGCTCAGGATTTGCATTGCACTGGGCACTGTCTGCCTCACAGAGAGGCAAAGCCCACCCTTACCTTGACTCAAAGGAGGGCCACAATTCCCAGTGGCTCCCCCTCAGTGGAGGGCACAGCTCAGTTCACTCCACCCCACAACCCAAACTCTCTGTTCACCTGTGCCACTGCCCAGGGGAGCAGCTGGTCCTGGAGCCAAGGGGTCACCACCCAAAGGCTCTGCCTCTACTTCCCCACGGCACCTGGTGTTTTGACATGGCCACAGGCACATTCTGTCTCATGGCTATGCACAGAGCCCACTGTTAAATGCATTTCTTGCTGCTGCCCCACAGCTGTTGGACATTTTGCTCAAACCAGGGAGGTTTTGGTGTAAAGCCCCTCTGTGTGGATAATCAGTATGAGCCACCTAATTTACCTCTGATTTATTTACCCCAGAACCAGCTGCGGTTGGGTGTGAGCCACCATGTCCACCCTGCCCATGGAGCCACTGGTTCCTCGTGGAGGAACAGCTCAGTTGGCTGGAGCATGGTGCTGCTAACACCAAGGTTTTGGGGTTTGATCTTGGGATGGGCCATTCACACCAGGGCTGATCTGGAGGAACCCAGTCCTCTCGTCAGCACAATACTTGAACTGGATGCCTTCAAAAAATGTATTTTGCTTCTCGTTAGACACCAGCTCAAGGAAGGTCTCTACCACATTGCTCAGGGTAGGGGACCCTGGGTTTTCCTAAAGCAAAATTAATAATTGCAGCAAAGGTATGTCGTTGTTCTTCCACAGTTCTTTATTTTTCAGGGAAAACAAAAAATGCCAGCAGAAATGCCAACCTGTTGTTCTAGGAAAAGGCAGAAGATATCATATCTATCTCCTGCTTCACTGTATGCCTTATTTGCATTATAGCAGCTACTGAAGGCCCAGGTCTGTGGAGAACCCATCAGGTGCCTTCAGTGGCACCACACACACCAAGACATTAATGAGCTTGGCGGGCTCTGAATCTTAAGGACTCATATTTAAGACACTTTAAAAGGAAGGTTTTTCCCCAAGACAAAACCAACACAAGGCAATTCTGTGTATTGTCCGAAGGCCTGAAACAATCTGATTGCTCAGAGGCCAATAAACACCACTCACCAGTTCAGCTGTCCACAATCATTCTCAGGGGGTAACCCCACAGAAAATACACGTAGCTGCACTGGTTTAAAAAGATAACAAGCTTTCCCCCCAGACACTTTCCTCCAAATACAATAAATCCATTTTGTAGCTGTAACTCAAGACCTATCTAAAAGAGTGAATTATAAATATTGCCCAAAATGTCAAACTATATAGCATTCCAGGTGCCAGGTACTCATATCTTCACCCAACACAACCGTGAGAAGAGCCTCACTGATCCCAGCTGACACCCCAAGCTTCCAAGCAGACCTTTTGAGGGTCAGCACCACTATGTGCCTGGATTCCTACAGATCATGGGTGTGAGCCCAAGAACTTGGAGGGTTCAACTACACAGAACTGTCACAATCAGGGCCAGCAGCAAAGGACAAACACCAAAGTCCTGAAAAATATGCTGTGCACTGAGATGGATTTCTAGGTGAGACTGTCAACTTCTACCAGTATTTCACAGCAATAAACTGTGATGAAATGACCACCTCATGTACACGTGCAAATTATCAGCCTCCTTTATATCTTCCTCTCATCTTTAAATTGTGTCAGGGCACTATCAATCCATGAAGGAAAAAATGGGAACTAACTGAAATCAATGAAAGTGTTCCAAACATGCAAAGTTATTAGAGCGATACAAGGGTTTTAATTAAAGATGCTGGCTCCAAGCAGAAATGTGGGTTTCCCTGATTGATCCCAGCTGCTGGTTCAGCTCTTTCTGTGTGCCCCACCAGGCTCCTGCTTGCTGCTCTCATCTGGCACCTTCTCCTCAGCAACACCAGCTGCACAAGGACAGTATAAACACAATTGTGCTCTGACCACAGAGCTCTGACAGTATAAACACAGTATTGTGCTCTGACCACCTCTCCTGTACACAGAGTCAAGGAGCACTTGACATTTTTGCTAAATGTTTTGTGTTTCAGGTTTGATTTATAGGTTATATTTGTCTTGTTGCATTCCCTTAGTTGGGTCTATATTCTAATTTAGATTGTTGTCTTTGCAGTTACATTCCTCTTGGGAAAAGTGCATTATCTGTCACTTTAATAATGTATTGAGTTGTAAAAGTTTTAATTTCTGCTTGAAACTCTTAACAGACATGAACAGCAAAAACTTTAACAACCTAAGCATAGATTTTCAAATTTGATTAGTGACTTCCAAAGGCATTTTTGATCATTTTATTTAAAGTGGTTTACATTCTATTCAGTGTGTGCCCAATGCAGTTTGAAAAATAGAGTCTTTTTGAAAGTATTTTCACATCAGCCTTTCCTGACACTGAAACAAGTTACATCATCTCAATTTCAAATTCTTCCTATTAGCATTTACTAATATTTTAATTATAAAAGTAAAAAGGATTGCTAACTGTGTAAAACAGTACCCTGGAATTTTATCTTCTCTATCTCCTAACAGAACAGCTTGGCTTAAATTTCCTATTAATTGTCCTCTTAAATACATGAATTTTCTTGTCACATTTAGAAATACATTAGAACAGTTAGATGCAGGTGGTGTTTCAGACAGAGTTAGCAACAAAGACATTGCTGGAAGGCAACATAAGAAACAGCTAGGTAGATGATATTCATGAAAAAAACAAAGAGATTTGGTTTTTTTTCCATACGTAATTTGAAATGAAAGACACGGATTAAGATCTTTCATTTTTTTATCCTTCCCCAGGAAAATAATTTAAATCTTATCTTGGGAGGGGGCCTCATTAAAATATTTTGCTTCAATCCTCAATAGAAAAAAAGAAATTATCAAAATGCAGCTCTGAGTTGTTTCTAGGATCAAAATGGTTTGGCACTGGATGTAGCACTGCTGGAGTATTTTCCTACATGCATTGGAACAACGTGCATCCCCAAGGTGACAGGGTTAAAGTAGACACAATGTGCACAACACAGCTTGCATCTACAACATTTGTAAGTCCAAAAGCCAGGCATGTCTTTTAAAATCATACATGAAGACAACAAAAGCATAGTCCTGCTTGTATTTTTATGTTTTGAGTCCCTACTCAAATCCTCCCTCTTTGCGGGAAACACATTGTGCAAAAATCCAATGAAGAAATAGCCTTTACCACCCTTTTCCTTCAACCCTGCTGCTTGTCCAAGGTGCAGAGAGGTCATGGAGGCAAAGAAGAAATCTGTGATGTAAAACTAATTCCTGTCCCCGACCATCAGGGGCTGCAGAGTGGGCTTGAAGGTAAGAGGATGTGGAGCAGCTGCTCAAGTAGAAGAGTGTGATCCGTGTATCTCCCTGACACTTGGATGGGTTATGGCTTTTCCTAGTTTGTTATTTTAACCCATGGTTGTGCCTTAGCCTGTCCCCACTGTTTGGATTTGCAAGGGCAGGCACTGTGGAGGGAGAGAGCTGTCACTCCTTGCAGCCAGCCTTCCGTGCAGCCCTGCTGAGCTCCTGCCTTCACAGCACTGCAGATAAGCTCTTCTCTCCTTGCTAATTCTACATTAATGCACCAAATCAGTTCCCTTATCTGAGAGCAGGGCTTTGTAGGGGCTGAGACCATGGGAACTGATCCTGCCACATGCACCTCTGCAGGTACACAGCTGGACTTGCCATGAGGCTGGAGACACAGCCTGAACCAGCATCATGGCTCCGCACAGAACATAACTGCCAAGATTTTTAACTGCTCTTGCATGAGATAACCACAGAAGGCCTGAATAAATCTACTAGTTTGGATCAGTTATGCAGCTTCTTACAAAGTTACTGGTTTTAATAGACAAACAAGCTTCTCGTTAGGTCAGAGAAAAAAAAATTAATTAATTCTAATCATGATATAAAATGATTTGGTCAGCTAGGGTTTAAGTCACTTTCTATTACCTACTTAAGCACACCACCCAAATTCTACTTCTTTTCCTGGTAAGGAGCACTGACTTCCTCAGTGCCTTCATAAAGACTGCCAGCAAAGGAAGGAGAAGTCCTAGCTCAATTCAGACAAAGAAGAACCTGCTCTGCATCACTGTACCTTAGTCCTACCATATGTCCTGCGGGGTTTTTAAACCATGCCTGCAGGTAGAGCACAATATGAAGCAGTGATACAAGAACAGGTTAACTTTAGCAGAGATGTAACTGTGAGCAGCATCAGCTGATGCTCCTAAAGGGAAAGCAGCTCCTGGCAGGGTGGCAGAGCCTCTGCAGGTCCATGGCTCTGCCCCCTGGGGCAGCAAGGCAGCTTGGATTTCCTGCTCAGGCTCGTCAGACATTCACCTCAAGCTGTCTGCCAGCTCCAAGTAGTCAAAAAAAAAACAAACCAAAGAACAAACAAACAAAACCAACAAACAAACAAACAAACCCCAACAAAACAACCAAAATCAGAAAAAAAAAAACCAAACAAACAAAAAACAACCAGAAAAAAAAACCCCAAAACCAGAAAAAAAAAAGCACCAAAAAGCAGCATCTCTGCACTGTTCCTACCAAGTCCCAGGAAAGAGGCAGATGACACTGGGCTGACTCTCCTCAGCTCAGAGCTTAGTTGGGGGGCTCACCTGGGAGAGGCTGATTTGTCACAGTCCTTCCTCCCATTTACAACTCAGCCAAGGAAACAAGCACAAGCTGGAGAAGTGCTCTGTGGGGGAGCTCCCAGCAACCACTTCATTTCCCAGGAAGAGTGATTCCAGTAAAGGCAACTGGTTTTCACCCTCTTGTAAGCAGGCAAAAGAAAAAAACTTGTAGAAAAATACAGCCCTCAATTTTCTCCTCTTTTATTATTATCTGTTAATATTGTGACTGTACTTCTGAGTCTCTTGTTCCTATGTGAAGGAGCTTAAAGCACACAAGGAAGAAACTCATTTTAATGCTCTCTAAATTCATGAAGACAGAAAAACATTGTAAGTGACCCTTCACTTACTACTTCCTTCACAAAAAAAAACCCCTATTATTCTCTCTTTCAGTATAACTCAAATATGTTCTGAAGTTATTATAAAGAAAACAGTTCTGCAAGATAACTAATATTCCCAGGCTACCATTGAAATTAACAGAGTATTTTGGCACCAGGAACTTTGCAGTGTCAGGTGGTCATTAAAGATCTCCAAATCTGCCTTGTAGTTTTTTCTATTCCTGCAGTATTCATTTCAGTGTATTCCAAAACAACCATCAACATTCTCAAGAACCATGCTCCATGTTGCCACCAAGTAGTGAAAAGAAAATTCAAGTTAGCATAAGGAGGTCTAGAAAGCATAAATGAGGAAAGAAAAATATCATTCACATGGGGGGAAAGAAAAAGCAGATCATATATTGATAAAAACATATGGAAAAAAAAAAACCCCTTTGTACTGAATCCAGAATTTATAGTTTCCCTTCACAACTGAAAGAACAAACAAGTAGGATCTCTGCTGCATTGTTTTCCAGTCTTTTGTTTCTCACTCTTACACACTTACAGGTCTGGCAGTGATTCTCTGTTGGTCCCCAGCACCGTCCTGTGCAGGACTTGTGGCAACGACCACCTGCAGGACAGACAGACAGAAAGAGATTGAAAACATGGCTTCCTTTCATTCCTTTAACATCCAGCAACCACAAAAGACAAGAGTCCACCTTGTCTTTGGAAGGCTTTTATACTTTAGCAAGCTTGAAACAGTGCTTGTAAAAAAGGCACAACTAAATAACCAGACCTGGTGTCAAACTTATATGAAATACAGGTACTTATCTAAGTGCTTTACACCCTAAATACCTTTTTGCTATGCATAATGACTGGGACATTTTAAAACAGAAAGAAGTATGACCAGGTCTGGAGAACTGAGGAACAATGTCATCATCAGTGCTATCACTATTGCTTTCCCCAGCCTATGTAAGACCTGCTGATTCCTCCACAGGAGAGGAGATGGCTGTGCTGGAAAGGCTATACAGCTACCTGTCCAATTTCATCTGAACAATTGTCACAGCACATGTCACAGTTGAGACAGCCACAACACACAGAGTATCACCATACAGTATCAGAAAGCTTCAACCCATACAGAGTAACACCTTAGCACTTCAGAAAGCTGCAAGCATCTGCCCTTCTTGTTCTTCAGCCCAACCTTTCACACCCCTCATGTTCATGCAGTGCACCTGTGTGCCCTCTGTTCCCTTTGGTGGTTGCTCAGCACACCTGGGCACTCCATGGCTCATTGCTGTCAGTGCTGCTCACCTGCTGCTCACAGCTGTGCCCATTGGGGATGAGGCTGGGCCACAGCCCCACTGCCAATCACCCACACTGTGTGCCTGCCCCACAGCCCCACTGCCAATCACCCACACTGTGTGCCTGCCCCACAGCCCCACTGCCAATCACCACACACTGTGTGCCTGCAGCACAGCCCCACTGCCAATCACCACACACTGTGTGCCTGCAAACAATGGGACATTCCACTCAATGCCTTTGGTTAAAAGCCACCCCTCTTCCCCACAAACTTGCATGGTCTGCATGTCCAATATTATGGTACAGGAAACGTGCCCTGCACAACCACTTGAACCCAAGTGACAGCAAAGCTCACAGGACCTTCTATTTTCTGAACCTCATGTTCCTTCAGACACTGGATGTAATGCTCTGCATCACCCTTCTACATGCTGATATGTTGCAACATATGTCACAGTCAAGACAGCCACAATACACAGAGTATCACCACACAATTTCAGAAGGCTTTAAGCATTCACCCACACAGTAACACCTTACCACTTCAGAAGGCTGCAAGCATCTGCCCTTCTTGTTCTTCAGCCCAACCTTTTACACCCCTCATGTTCATGCAGTGCACCTGTGTGCCCTCTGTTCCCTCTGGTGGTTGCTCAGCACACCTGGGCACTCCATGGCTCATTGCTGTCAGTGCTGCTCCCCTGCTGCTCACAGCTGTGCCCATTGGGGATGAGGCTGGGCCACTCCCAATCACTACACACTGTGTGCCTACACTGATAGGTTTAGTCCCTGAGGAAAAAGAACTGTAGGTGCTTTCACTGTAAAATATAGCTGTAAGGAGAAGCATTAGCAAGGGTAGTTTTTATAAACTACCTAGTAATTAGTGAATGAAATCCGCCTGGACTGAGGTGAGAGTTCAGTTCACATATCCATATCATGGCAAAATGCTGACCAGTGTGAGAGGCAATGGCAAGCAAGGAGAAGAGCTGGAATGTTCTCCTTTGGCTGCACTTCAAGTCAGACAGTCCCACACGAGTCTGGGCTGAGAGGGAATGGAGACCCCATTCCACGGCTGCCACCTGGACACGGCCAAAGCCCAGGCACACTCCCAGGTGTGGCAGTGCCTAGGGGCAGGAAGGCAAGCCCTTCACAAAGCCAGAGCTGACGGGGTGAGCCAAGACACCCAACGTAAATCTTGTGGAAGACTGTGCACGGTCCTTATCGCTGCGCTTTTGATCGCAGGAACCCAACCTTGTGTTTGATTAAACTTTTATACATCACTGAGTACTGCTGAGATTCTGTTAAGTGAATTTCCTCTTTGAACCTGATCCAGGTTCAATCCTTTCAATCGTGTATTAACAGCTGCTGCTGCTAATACTGCTCCATTACGCTAAATCAAATACTTGCCACATGCCCCGATGGGAGACGGCGTTGGAGAAAGTGCAAAATGTCTCTCAGCTAAGGTTGGATCACCCTAAAGACAAACACTGCTCCTCTGCTAGCAGCATGCTCACACGTGTGAGGTGTTACAGAGCTGAGCAAACCCACCGTGATGGTCGTGTGAAGTCAGACTCTCTGTCACTAATTTTTCAAAGGAAGCATCCTCCCTTGGCATTCCTGGTGCTATTGATGATGTGGCATGGTAATTACCATGCTGAATGTCAACCACCTTGTTAAAACTACCAGCTCCAAGTTGCATTCATGTTCATTTAAAGCAATTATACTTGGGAAACATTGTTGCTGATATCACCAGCACATAATTCTCTGTCACCTTCTACCATCTGTTTATTTAGATCACAAATGTACTATAACTACATAAATGCAAACTCATTCTGGCTGACAGGGAGGGCACTCCATCTGGCATGAATAATGCAACTTTAATCAGTAATAACGATTATTATGATTATTAAGAGACTACTGGAACCCTGCACAGAAAGCAAATATATCCACACTGATTTATAAGAATGAAAGTTTAAAATGGTGAAGTAAACAGCAAATTAAAGGAAGAATTTTAGCAGATGTGGCTGGATAAGATACAGGTTGATTTTGGGACTTGCTGAACTGAATAGAAATGCTCCCCTGGAAGTGGGTTTTATTAACTAGCTACTCCTGATCAGCAAGAGGAGCAGGATGGATGCACACTCAGAGAACCTTCCCTCTCCTGAGTGGGAGCACCCCTGCTGGGGCAGCTCATGAGGAGCCACAACCCACCCACAACGTGGGCTCCTCGTGCAAGACCCTCCTCCATCCCAATCCTTCCCTGATGTCCAATCTCATGCCTCTCCAGGCTCAGAGGTCTGGAGCTCAGGGTGAAAGCTGGAGGCCCTGCATCCAGCACCATAAAGCACAGGTCACTTGTAGCCACACATTCCTGAGGCACAGTAAGGCAGCAATTTGGCTGCTCCTTCCCCTTTTTGCCCCTGGATTCCACTCCCTTCCAAAGCATTCTGTAAACATTGGGCTTTCCACTGTAATAGGTGCTGGGGGATAACACAGAAGAAACTTCAGCATCCCTCCAAGTGATCCCTAACTAGATGTGTCTGCCCACACCTCTGTAAAAGCTGTACTTAAAATACAAATCTTCATATCTGAAGCACCTAGGTGCTGAGCTAATCCTCAGAATGCAGCCAAAAATTTATTCAGCCACCTCTATTCTTCCTGGAAATAAAAGCAATTCAGCATCTTCAAAACATCATTTTAAAAATTTTTTTAACTTGCATGCCTGCTGCCGGGTACATGACTTTGTTTGGCAGTGTCAGATGATGATTTGCATTTAAATAGAGATATTTAACAATAAAGCAAGAAAAGGCTGCCAGTTTCCTTTTTTCTCACTAGGAACTCAAAAGTGTCTGTTTCATTGTTTTCACTTTTCTCAGCTGTACAGACACAACCAGGAGCTGAGCTTGTAGGCAGCACACCTCTGAATTGCATTGTTTTGTGTCCTTTTGAAGGTCACATATACTGAGAATTAAAAACCAAACTCCCTCCAAAGAGTGTATCTATATTGGCTTGGTTGTTTAAAGAGAAAAAGCACTTTCCTTGCTCTCAATATGAACTGGGTCAGATTCTACCCTCACATCCTTCTGTATTTCACCTGGTTTTCCCCACTAAGGGAAAATCTGTCCTGTAATAAGGACAGATTGAAGCCCATTAAAGACCAGCTCTGCAAAATTAAGACAGAAATAGTCCTGTGGAAGTCAACATATGCACTCAGGAGCAAAACAAGCATTCATGTGAGGAGCAGGTCTCACAATGAGATCTGTATGTCAGGCTTAAATGATAATAAATGTATTGGCCCTAAGGTAGACAAGGCCCTTGGAGGAATTATACTACTACTCACAGATCTTCCTGTATATATTTCTTAAGATTTTTAGACTGTGAGACAACAGATTTGAAAAGAAAAAACTATGAAACAATTTATGGCATAATTCATTCCTGTTATTCCTTGTGTCTAAAATATTCTAAACATACAGCAGAAAGGGCTAAAAGAATTTGGCCAAAAAAAACCTCTCTGCAGGGCACAACCTTGGCCCATTCACTTGATTCTTCACATTAGTGAAGGCACATGTTTTCTTTTCCCAAGCAAGATAAGGGAGGAAAGAACCTGCAAAAGTCTCCTCCTCATTACAACTGGGACACTGGAGTACATTATTTCTGCTCCTGAATAGCAGCGTGGCTTTCCACACACAGTGCCAGTTTGGAGGCTTCTATAATTTTCACAGGTTTTGTAATGAAATCTAGGTTAAGATAAGGCAGATTCCCACTGGAACATGAGAATTAATTTTGCTTTGGCAAATTGCACGCAGAAAACCAATGTTTTGTCTCCTGGGCTGTCTTCCCTTGGCTAATTATCTTGGCCCTTGGCTAAGATCTTCCCAGATCTGAATTATGGACTCTGGGCACAGCACTTTCCTTGTCATTTCCAGGACAGATTTTTATTTGTGGGAAATGCTTCTGCTTTCCCAGCCAGGGAAAGTCAGCAGCATAAAATGTTTGCTCACTAGCTTGGGAAAGACCAAGGTTACTTCATCCTTGTGTTTTCCTGAGAATTGAGAAGGGCTTTCCTTTGACTCCAGACTGACTTTATTGTTTCAGAAACAGTAAAACCACAAAGGATTAAGTTACTGACGAGACAAGAAAAATGAAGTCCTCCTCTCAGCTCTGAGCTCAGTGTCATACAGAGAACAAACCCTGCTTCTTCCCCATCAGCTGTGCCAGCTGCCTTGAGCAGATCCCTCTCAGTAGGAGAAGGAAAGCAGAAATAAGAGAAGAAATGTCTCCCTTTGCACAAAGCTTACATTTACAGATGGTTTCTATCAGGTTAATAAATCATCATTCAATGTTAGGATACCTGCAACACACTGATACTGAAGTGCAAATAAACACAGACAAAATAAAATGGCTCAGATGGTTACAAGCCATAGTTTTCAGCAGCCTCTTTACTTACTAACAATCTAAAATAGTTCATTAACTATCAGAATAGCTGTAAATCATTTACTATCTTCTGTAAGCTGCTTATAAACTCATCCTTTGCCTAAAAAATTCACTCCTGCAAAAATGCTAGAGATGCCAGAGAGATGTTTCTAGACATAACCAGCCCTAAAGTCCAAGAAATTCCAGGTATACTCTGTGGTAAGAGTCCCAGGCTGTTCTTTGCATGCCTTAGTAGAGACAGAAGGTTTTTATATGCCTGAGTGTTGTTTTTCTAGGCAGCTAAACTCCTTAGTTCTATGTATGCATAGATAACAAAATCAAAATGTAATTCAAACACTGCAACGTAGCATTAAAGGGAATTAAAGATACTATTGTTGTGATGGATTGTTCTGCCTTTATCAGGCCATAATGCATTCCCTGTCCTTGTCTGACTATTCCTATTGTCACATGTTCATTCATTCACACTTCTTTGTTAGGTAAAAATAATTTTGCATTTCCTACCCGCCCTGTGCTAGCCTTCAGATCTCTCCTATTGATTTGAAAGTTAATTACCTAAGAGAGTCTCACACTTCCCAGGATTTCCTTCCCTAATGGCAAGAGAGACACATGCTTCAAGAAAAAGTAAAACTTTCTTTAAAAGAAGAAAATGTGTTATAGAAATATCTAGTGCTCATTTTCTCTTCCTCTGTAGAAGCATAATGGGATGCAGAAATCTAAGGGTCAGTTCCTCCACTGCTAACAAACTATATGCTTTCATTCATGCAAGATGAATTTACCTAAGGATCTATCACCAAATAGTTTTCCAACGTAGGATTAGTCCCATAAAATTCAGGCTTTTCTTTTACAAGCTGTACCTGCATTGGTATTGTTACTTTTATTGTTGTAAATGGCAGCAACTGACCTTTCTGTCTCCTCTCTACTTTGGCTTCTCCCCTGAAGTCTCCATGCCCAGTGGAGACACCTTGCACAAATATTAATGGGATTCCTTTACAGAGAAAACTCACATAGGGTCCATAAACAAGCTCCTACACTGTGGAAAAGCACAGCACCTGTTGTGGATCCATCCATCCATCCATCCATCCATCCATCCATCCATCCATCCATCCATCCACCCGTTCCCTAGAGCCCAACTCTGTGAGAAATGAATTTGTAGAGAATTCTCAAAGTTTGACAGAAGACTTACACAGTATGTATCTATCTGTATGTAAACCTTGAGATAAGAAATGCTGACTTAGAAATGTTATAGAATAAGACAGACATTGTTGAGAGAGAAATGGAACTAGAAATAAGTTTTAAAGGATGGCCTAATCTGACACAACCCCACCTGCCAGGAGAATGCATCCAACCCAAGAGCTCAGTCAGGGTGGAAGTAAACTCCTGCTCACAATCACTTCCAATGGGGACTTCCAGTTCTGCCAGTCAACACCTCTATCTCTACTTCATCTTCCTCAGCAGATAAGAGGAGAGACAAACACAAATGGAGAGGGATTCAGGGACAAGTAGCTGAAAAGAAACTGGCCTGGGAAACAGGTCTGGGAAATGAAAACAATCCAAGAGATACGCCCTGAAAGACAGGCATGGAAAGAGATACAGGGACAGTGTGAGGGGGGAGCAGGGAGAGGGAGCAGAGATAAAACTTAGCCAGCACTGAAGAAAAGAAAAACTGAATACCAAAGAGGGATGCATTACCTTGAGTAATGTGGGATGGAGACAAGCCTTGTGTGTGCACAGAGACCGGGCGTCTGTTGAGAACTGCAGAATCACAGAGTATTGCCAGATACACTGGTGGCAGACAGTTTTGATTTTAAGAGAGATTGGCCACCAGGGGTAAAGGAATAAATGGGAAGTCAAGAAGAGCATGTCAGCTGCACCGAACGGGCTCGGGCTGGTGGATTCATATCTGCTGCTGACAGCTCTGAGCTGATAGGGAGCTCACTGTAATGTTACTGCAGCTGCTACAGAAAAATGTCTTCAGGCCACAGTAATGACTACAGAAAGGGACCTGAGGGGGGTAATGAAGACACTGGTTATTTTTCTCTGTCTGGAGCAGACAGCGCTGGTAAGGCTGTGTGACTCGATGCATTAATTGGGGGTTTAGTCATCCACACAAAATAAAAACCTTCACATATGACATAGTCTAAAACTTTACACTGATTAAGCAATTAGGAGCTATTAATTATCACTGCTTATAGCTGTTAGCACGGAGCAATGTAAGTGAATTCCCCCCACTGTGATGGTGAATTAGCTCCAATCAGCATCAAATGCCTTCCTGAACATGCACACAGGGATGCTGAGCAAATGGGGAGACACAGCCAGAAGGCTAAAAGGATAGGTTAAGTCATACCTGCTGCTTGGCAGGCTCATCAAGAACAACAAAGCCTCAGGAATCCTTCCGTTGTAATCATTATTGTTTAAAAAAATCATCCACAGGTAACTGCCCCTCCTCCCACAGTGCGACAGGAGCAGAGGAGCAGCCTGGTCCCTGCACACTGGGGTCACAATGAAACACATTTCCGCCAGTGGACCATCCCCAAAGCACACAGATCACAACCCGAGGCCCCTTCAAAATCCTGGAGTAGCTCTTATTTTCTCTTTCCTCTGTGGGGAAGGAGAGGGTGCTATTCCATCACCTGTGTGTGAATTCTCAGCCAGGGTGCCGAGTTACGCCTCTCGTTCTCTCCTTTGCCTCCTGTGGTGAAGGCTCTCTCAGGTCAGCAAGCCAAGAAACAGTCTGGGGGCTGCTCTCTGGAAGGGGAGAGCACAGAGATGGCAGCCATCCCTCTCCAGGACAGCTCTCCTGACACAGGGAGCTCCTCAGCCCAAAGGGAGAGAGCTGGGCACAGCACACAACCGTTCCTGGGCTCATGCCCAGAGCTTGGTAGCCGTGATCACTGGAGAGCCATGGGTCAGAGCACCCCAGGATTATTTTTGTATTTAACTTAATGACTGCTTAATACTCAGAACTTCAACAGATAAAGTAGAAAAGATGCTAAGCCCAGCCTGGGGCAGTTTGCATTGGGAGGTGACAGCCAGAACATAGAGCTTTGATGCAAGGTAGGAAACTGAACCCTGCTCCCACACCCTGAAAAACCCCTGAGCTGATAATGTGGAGAAAAAGGGGGGAAAGGTCTGTCTTACTGAGGAAATGTGAGTGTGAGCAGAAGACAGGTCTGTGAGAGGAAGGCACAGATTCCAGCAGACAGAGACCATAGAAAGCCAACATTTTCTATGCCTTTCTAGTCACCTCAGCATTTCCCCCTGCAGGGGGGTGTCTGGCAGTGCCTACATTTCCTATCTTAGCAGCAGTGACTGCGATGCTCAGCACTGACACCTGCATCCTTCCCTACCCGAGGTCACTGCCCACTGGCTCTCAGACCTGGCACTTTTCTGGTGTGATAGCACAGGAAATCCAAACCCACAAACAAGCCAACAGCAGGGGAGCACATAGGCACCTGTGGCACGCCTGGAATAAATCTGGAGCAGGTCTCTGACCAGAAGAGCAGCAGCACTTACTGTCTGATGCATAGCTCAGCTGAGAATGGCAAGATGCAGATGTAAGTTGCTTTTTTGGGGGGACAGGATGTGCAGCGTTGGGACAAAAATTCCTGCACCATTAGATGGGATTTTCAAAGGAGGCTCTCAACAAACTCAAACACACAGCTCGGAGTGTTCTTGTGTGGGTTTAACAGCAGCTCCTCTAACAGGTCAAGTCAGTCAATGCCACATAAGTCAAAATACTGTCCTGTTATAATGTTCCTGTAATGCAGCCAAAGCAGTGATAAAGTTCCAGCAGAGGGACATACAGTTTTCATTTTTTAAACAAAGTAATAACCTCAAAGAAAGGAAATCAAAACTTGAAATTGAATTGGCTTTTAAAACTCATTTTATTCTTTCTTGATTCCATGTAGTATTCCTAGAGTCTGACAGGGTGTATTTAGAAGTGCTAATGTTTTAATCAACTTCTGACTCAATTATATGGAAATAATAGAAAGGAATTCCTCATTCCCATGAAACCTGGAGTCCAGTTTTAGGCCAGTTTTTAAAGTTTGGATAAACCTCTTAATGTGCTCATCCAAAATGTATTTCTGGCTATTTTTAACAAAACTGCTTATTTCAAAATAATACTTGGACTACAGAAGCTCTTCGTCTGTTGGAAAATGATGGTAGGACATATACTCTGATATTTAGATTTAGTGTTTGCTATACACAAAAATTTAATGAAAATAATTATACAAATTTCAAACTGCAATTTCTTGGACAATTTTCAGTTATCAGAGATCTGCTAGGAGGTGATGCTTTGGGCATGATGGGACTGTCATATAGGTGTAATACTGCAAGAGGTGTGAAGGGACCAGAAGGAAGACCCTGGGTTTGAGCAGACCTGTGGCCAGAGCCCTTTAGCCAGGCTGTCCACAGGACAGCAACTCTGGTGATAGTTCTGAGAGTTTCTTTCAGAACAAACAGACCTAACAAAATCCTTAAAAAACACAGATGTGAGAGCAGCAAAAGCTTGGGGTGGCTTTGAGTTTGATGAAGGGAGCAGAACAGTGTGCTGGGAGAAGCCACCTGGGTGGTGCCAACACTGCACCCACCCCTGTGAGGCACCAACCAAGCCCATCTGAGGACATGCAGGGTGGGAGGCAGACAGCAGCCTCCAGATCCTGCAGACACTATTCAGCAGCTGATTTGATACTCTTTCTTTCCTTCCCCTTTCCCCAAGCAGCTCTTTGAAGGCAGGTCGTGAGAGCAGCTGAAGCTTGCTGTGAGAAACCAATCCCACCCACCCACTCACTACAAATCTGGCAATCACCATGCAATTAGGCTATTCTAAATATTCTGAGTATTTGGGGGTTGTTTCCTACTTTCAAGAAACACTGGTGCTTGTGATAAACAAGCTGCCTGTAATGGAGAGGAATGCTTCCATTCAGCCTGAAAGTCTCTCCCTTGTGCAATACACTGCTTAAACACCAATCTGCTCATAAACAGGTGCTGTGCAGTAATACATTATGCACACACAGGTTGCCATTAAGAGATAAGCATTTGCCAAGAGTTTCTACATACCGCTGTGTGGAGCCCTACTTCAATTCTGTACCTACAGAACCACTGTAATATTTTACCCATCAGCATGGTAACCTCTGCCACTGGCTGAGTGACTTTCACCCTGCAACTGCTAGAGGAATGAAGGAAGATAGTGAAACTGGTCAGCACTTTGGCAGGGATGGGATTGGTTCTGTGCCTTTTTTGCTTATATTTTTTGCAAAATATATCTCTCAGCACCAAGAGATGCCCATGCCTGAGATTCTTCAGAAACTGTTAATGCTGGTTTTCTCTGGGCTCTCCTCTCTGTGCCCGTGACTTCTGGAAATCCCCATGTCTGTAGCAGTTACTTTGCTGGGTCTGGCAGCATAAGGAGTTCTGTCCCTCACAGCATTATTTTTTCTTATTTGTGTTCATTACCTATTTTTTATTCAGTAACTCAACTGTGAGAGGCATCGTATTTCCATTAGATGCCAGGTCCGCTTGCCTTTCAAATCTGTTTCAAGGGCAGTCACCAATTGACAAATCCCTTCTGAAAATGCTGGCTGAAGGTATTTACTAGAAAGCTAAACTGATTCTTTTTATTTAAAACACACTGTTCTGAGTTGAGGAAAAAACATTACAAGCAACTTCCAGCAGTTCAGCTTGCCATTCTAACGGAAATCAAGTTCATTGTACCAATAGATTTAATGTATTCCTCCATCTTCAGATATATCTGCTTGGCAAAAACTATTCTTTAAAATCAAATTTTTCTGTTACTGTATTTGCCTTTCAATTCCAGGTAAATAAATAAATTATGTCTGGACTAGAGATTCCTTAATGGAAGGAAAAGCAGCCTCCATATAGCCTGAACAAAAGGCAGATCTGGGACTTTCTGTCTATCTTTTATAAATTTTCTTTCTGACTGACATGTCCATGAAACCATAACTGCTGCTGAAGTGCAGTGCTTTAAGCCCGTGAAGCCACATGGAAGGAGCTTTCACAAAACAGTTGAGGTGTTTGTGGCTTTTTATGGAAAAGAACAGCTTCTCCTCCTGCCTTTGCTTTGCCATGGTGATGCTGGTGGCAGGGAACGTGTTCTGTACCCAGACCACCTGTCTGCTGGGGCCCCATTTGCTGGTCTCCAAACATGCATTTAAAATGTTAATTGAACTCAAAGTAATAACCTCAATGAAAGGCTATAATTTAACAAACTCTGCAATAACAAATGTCTTCAGGGTGTACTTTCTGCAATGCCATTTTCTCCGTAGGTAGTTTCCAATTTAGATGTACACCAAAAATGATACACTAGCTATTCTGAAAGGTGGCTTTAAGCATGAATTAGTCACTTCCCTCTTTTCTTTTCACCAGCATACATAAATATATTGCTGTTACTCTGGCCTTCTGCAGAGCAAAATCCTCGTGCTTGGAAAAAACACAAATACCATGCAGGAATGACTTGAAAAAATGTGTTTTCATCTGTGTCCTGCTACTGAGGGCTGGTTTGTTTACAAATACTCAGGATTTACACGTAATTGTCTCCTATTACAGAAGCATCCACTGGTCTGAAGGAAAGCTTTCCTTGTACTTTTATTTTTGCTGCATTCACCTCTCCTCAATCCTTACTAACCAATGGCTTTTTTATACCTGAGGGAAGGGACTCCTTCCTTTTCCTGCTCTGATCCAAGTCTGATCCAACACTTTGTATTGCACCAGTGTGGCTGTGGCTTCCCAAGAACAGCAGGACTGGTCCTTTGCAGAAGTCTGTTGTGGGTGGCCCAGTTGAAAACACTGGCGTGGACATGAACAGCATTTTTAAACAATTTAGGCACAGCACACCTGAGAACCGGAGCAAGGTTCTCTCTTTGGGAGAGATTGCAAGGATCTGACAGACCCCTATTCTTCACAGCTATCACATTATTACTTTAAACACCCAATGGTCTGACCTGAGTATAAATTTCCAGATGAGTGGCTTTGTGTAAAAACTCTCCTTTTCTAATATTGCAACTACTGGTTCAAAAGCTGAGTTACTGTGCTCTGTGAAGAATTACAAGGGCACTACTGAACTCTGAATCAAGGGGCTGCCCACCTCTCAGGCCTCATTCTGTAGCTCCAATAAACAGCTGTACACAAATTCACCCACATCCCTTGCTGGCAACTCCAAACAGACTCTTAATACCCAAGGGAGAATATAAAGCTTACCACTTATAAAGAATTCCATGCAAATATCAACTCATGCTTCTTGTGAAACACAGTACAAGAATATAGTACATATGCTGAAAATAATGTACATATATCCACGTGGCTGATTTTCTCCTATAACAATTAAGAAAAAAAGTAAGGAGTATCTGGCTTTAAACTAGTTTGACATAAGGACATTTCTGCTAAACTCAGTTTCTACCAGATTGTTCCAACTTCTGTAATATTTTAAAGAAGTGTATTTTAGAAACCCTATTACTCCTTCTGCTGGCACATGGAAAACTGGCAGTAGAACATGGCCCCACAAATGCTCAGTTATTGGGGCTGGGGGGGCAGGTTAACCTGAAAAAGCAACTCACAAAGACAGTGTGACAGAAGAAATTAAGAAATGGAAAAAAAGAAAGAAAAAAATTACTGAGCCAGCACTGACTCCCTTCAAACAAATACAAGGATAAGTATGTCAAACTGAGTTGTAATGCTTCCAAAGACACCTGCTCCCAGGTAAGGTCACTGACAGCTTGGATTGCCAGGAGCACTGAGGGCTGACTTCATAAGCAGCTACACAGCTGGGGAGTCCATTTTTTGTTCCTTTAATTAAAATGCAAAGCACTGGCTAAATGGTAAACATTTAATTATATTTGTCTCTATGTTTCAATATTAATAAAACACATGAAAAATGCATTAAGACCCAGCTAATTGGGGACTCTCCAAAAGTAGCTGTAAATGAGCAATTATAATACAATTGGGGTGTTGCTCCCCAGGGATCCCCAGGACTGACACTTCTTAATATTCCAGAAAAAGGTTTAGAAATTATTAAAATATGCCAGGCAATAAAGTATACAGATGATAGGAAGAGGGAAGTCCCAGCAAATCACAGAGAGGAGCAGCCAGTATCAGAGAGTGAGCCAGGCTGGTGGGTAAGCTGGAGTCACCAAATGACTTTTATAAAGCCAAACATAAGATTGCATATTTCAGAACAGAACACACAGGCTGTATTTGCTGGGGGGAAAAGGGAGTCTCTAAACCACACAGATATCAGAACTGCCTAAACACCAAATTCCTCACATGAAGCTGAAACACAAAGGGTATAATTTTTACTTCTATTGGTTATATGAGGAATAAAATGCCACGCATGCTTTGGCTTCAGCCTTCAGAAAGCAAACTGAAAAATACACAGTTTATATTGATGAGAAATGAAAATTACTCTGGGGCTGGAAAGAAATTCCTCCTTGAGAGAGATGGGAGAGCCTCTATGTGTCCAGCTTTTGGAAGAAGATCAAGAGGTGAGCTGATGACACAATACACAGAGAGAAAAAGCTAGCTAGGAAAGCCCTTTGAGCCAGCCAGAGAAAGTGGAAGATGCAGCATCTAGGCTTTAAAATTGTGCTCAGATTAGAGATAAAGGCAGCTGGTATTATTCCTTTTAATACTGGCAAGTAACCAACTTCTGGAGGGACAGCTACACTTCTGCAAAGCTCCAGAGCAGTGCCAGGAGAGTGCACAGAGCCCACAGCCACTGGGACCTCAAAGCCAGGCTGGAAAATAAGCTGCAGCCAGGGAAGTCACTGAGCTCCACACCAGGCAAGCTGATGATATTCCAGACCTCTGCTACAGGAAATAGAGCTAAAGATGTTTCAAGGCTCCTTTTGCTCTTGAAAATCTATGCATCAATAGGCAAAAAAAAAGAGCCAAGTTTTGGAAGAGCAGAGTTTTCAAACAGTGTTTCCCTGAAATACACCATGGCATTTATTGAGTCTCAGGCACACCCCTGAAGACCAAGTTTTCTCTCCCTGTAACTCTGCAGCAGTGCTTCTGCACAGCTCAGAACCGAGGTGTTCTCACACCACAGGCTGCAATTAGAGACAAAGCAATGACAGAGGAGTACCATGCTGTGAAGAGCAAGGAACTGAAGTTGTTCCGCCTGAAAAAGTACCCTGCCAAAAATTCCAGCTTTGCTCACAGCTGACAGGCACTCAGTTGAAAAGCCAGATCGACAAAGGGAATTTTTTCAAACATCTCATTGCACTTCAGAGTCTGAGCAGAAATTCGGTTTCAAGAAAATACTTGAATCAAATTTCAAGAAAAGTCCAGTATTTTTAAAAATAATTCTTTGAAAAGCAACTTTTTTTTTTAAACTTCAAAATGGAGAGTGATTTTTGCATCCATACTACCCAAACAGTCACCAGCTCTATCATGAACACACAGTTTAAGTATTTTTAAGAGCATTATTGACTGATTTGAACATGCTATTGGCTATGGAAGCAACCTCAATGCAAGAATTCAAATTCTACAAGCTTTTCTGTGAAACAAAAGCTCCAAGTAAAGTTCCTCTGAAAATTCTGATTTAATACTATGGTCTTTGTCAACTTCTGTAAAAGAGCTCACCTGACAAAATAGGCTTGTCCACTTCCTGCAAACAACAAAACTGAGGAGAACATTGAAGACACAGATGAAAGCAGCCAGATTTTCCCAAAGCTGCTCAGAGAGCTCTACTAATCTGGAGGCATTTTAGGCAAGAAGCCTAATTCTTTTTCCCTGCTTTATTTATTTTCCCTGCTGGGAGCTGCACCCTGGGTTTCTACCTCTGAAGAGCAGAGCTCCAGCTCTTCTGTTAAGGGACTGAATCCAAAAAGTGGATATGCTAACAGGAGAATAGGCCCTTGCAAAGCAAGGCTTCAGCATGTTTGCCAATGCTTGAATTCATGGCTGATTTTCAGAAGGAGAGAAAATAGATTTTCAGCTTTGTTGCAGAAACAATTTCAGTAACACAAACCTGAAGGGAAAATTTTGTTCCTTGGAGAGTTAAGTGCTTTTGAGATTCCCACTGCAATGTGCTTGGCTCAAAACCCCAGGCTGGCAGTGCAGAATTCAGGTAAACAGAAGAGAAGGCTGCTTTCAAGTTACAACTCATTCCAAAAGCTTCAGCTACAGGATACCAGTATGGGAAGGTGATGCAAGCAGTAAATATTTCAGTGTGTGTGTGTGTGTATGTGTGTGTGAGTCAAAATGGCAGGCACAGAGGCTGTGTCCTGGGAGAGCTGAAGCACGTGTGGTCCCTGGTGCAGGGTTTGTTTACCCGAGCGCTGCGCGGCAGCCGCCGCCTCTGTGCATCTGAACGGTGACACTGTGTCACTCACAGGCCTCCACGTGAGCTTTTCTGCATGCGTTTGATCAGAACTTGAAGAAAAAAGGAGAAGCAGCACTCAGGATTCGCATGACTGCAGTATTTCTGTCAGTGTTTAAGACATCATGGCCTTTTCAACTGGCTCCTTCGCACTGATGTGACAATGAAAGGCGGTGAAGGAGGGAATCAGAGGAGCTCTATTCCCAGAGTTCACTGGCCACATTATCTTCTGTCTAGCACTGATGTGAATGCAGGAGATTGCCAGAATTGGCAGATCAAGGTAGGAAACAGGCACAGAGGCAGGGGACTGATTTTACTTCAGAGTGTCTTCATTTCGCTCCACCCTTTTGTCCTCCTCTGCTGATTGCATTGGAGCAGCGAGGGAGGGCTCAAGTGCAATTATCCCTGAAGTCAGACCTTTATCAGCTTTTCCAGCTGGCTGGGGAAGGGAACAGCTCCCTGACAGGGCTGTGCCTGAGCTCCCACACACACTGGTACCCAGGTGTGCTTGGTGTGACACTGCATTCACACCAACCTGCTCCAGTCACCCTGACCATGGGCAAAGCCCAGCAAGCATGGGGGTCTTCTCTGAGGCTGGGCACTTGCTCTTGTGGGCATGTAGACACCTCTGGGGAGGCTTTACATCCTCTGCTGATGGTTGGAAACAACACCAGTGATGCCAGAGAGCTAAACTGTGTTTGGTGCAGTGCTTGGATGACATACCAGATTCTGACACTCGTGGCAGGTCACAGCCTCTGTCCCTGCACGTATTCTCTGCCAGGTGTGGAAGAGGTTTTACAGCAACTTCTGTGAGCCAGAGAGAAGTTTGATAAGAGGATCCATGTTTACCCCTGAAAGAATTTTCTACCAAGCTCATTGACAAAGAAACCAAGAAAGAAAGAAGGATAAATAAGAGAAACCTGTAACTGCCTATTCCAATGAGCACTTTGTTTGGCTCTCATGACCAATGAGTAAACTTATGAGTTTTGTAAGAACATATAAAAAAGCATGCATGCTATAATAAAACCAGGTGTGAAGCCTTCTGAAAATGAAGTGAAAACTGCCCTCACAATTCCTGGGGCATAAGGTGCCCTCCAGTCCTGCCAGTCATGGCTAAACGTGGCACATGGTGCTGCTAGCCAGGTCTTACAGGATCTCACAGATTTCCCTAAATTACTGCTAGGATGGACTTTGCTGAGCTTCACACAGCAGGCTTGGTTGGTTCACATTCCCTCCTACAAAGGTTTAAGATAAACAGTAGAACCCAGTAGTTCTTTCCAAAATATTTTGACATTGGGATATTCTCAGTAGTGCCAAGCAACATGTACTTCTGTAGTTCCAGAGGATTTAGCCAAGATTTCCATTGGAAATTAGGAGACACCTGAGACTTAAACAGTGAACACATACACATGCTGGATCCAGAAAAGCCTGAGTCACAGTCCATGCAGAAAAGAACTTTGGAATGCACTGAGCATCATTTGCAGCAGTGGAAAAAAGCAAGGCTGGGCACAGCAAGCACTCACACTCCCTAGCAGGTTGTGTAAAGTGACATGTGAGCCAAAACTGAGAAGCATGTACCTCATCTAATAACATTCTACACCAATTTCCAGGGTTAAAATTCACGGTTCATTTCTCCAAGTCCTGTGTGTGTGCACAGGAGATGCATACACCCACACAGACAGGTATTTAATTACAGGCTATTTTAAATGGTGATTTCTGTACCTGAGTTCTTTGTTACCCAAAGCCTTAGCACCTTTTCAAGCATTTGTTGGCTTTTTGTATAATAGGGCTTATATTTTCACCTGTGTAAGCTGTGAAGACAGAAATGGTTTGTATTAGCTAATTTAATCAAATTTCACAGGACTCATGAGTTGTACTGAGATGGGACTGAGTTTCTCAGTGGAGAGTTACATTTATTAAATTAAATACAGTCCAGTTGTGCACTGCATCATCCCAAGCAAGGAAAAATAGAGTAAAATTTGGGTGGCTACCTTAATGAAGCTGCCTTTGTGCATAGCTCTCAATCATCATTGAAATAATGCTGTTTATCTTATTTATCAAGCACAAATGGCAAAGTACAAATTGTTCCTTCTCTATATTTCCAAAAAACTGAAAAGGAATTAAAAAAAAAAATCTGAAGAAAACTGGACTTTGCTACATACATTCTTTCATCTAGCTGTGTGTGGGCACTAATATTTGCCTTCTTTGCTTTCAGGGTGTGTTTCTAAAAATACTCAGAATGGATCTTGCTCCAGTTCTTCTGGAGTCACCAGTAAAACTTCTGTTACCTCAAAAAGATAGTATTGATGTTGGCTGCTTTTTTAAAAGAGCAGAAGCATTTGTCTTGAAGAACTGGGAAAGGTTAGAAGAAAACCCAATAACAGAACAAAACAGAGTAAGAACCAAGTCTTTTTCTTGAAGCAATGACTCCAAAAAAGGGTACAGGCATTCTCTCACCTTCAAAGGTTTCATCAGCTCTGCCTAGAACTGATCATCAGCAGTGAGGAGAGTTTTTAAGATGCAAATAAGAGAGCTGGCTGCATTACAACTGTGTCAGGTTTTCAGCCAGAAGGCAGAAGTGATGAGGCTCAGCTCTGGAGCTGGGATGTCGAGGAGCAGTGCAGCTTGGCAGGCTCCTGGAGGAAGCTTTATCACAAGTACCTGTGCTCTGGTATTAAGGGGAGCAGATGAGATATACAAAAGCAAGTCAGCCTTCTATAAAATCTATTACACCACAAAGCACCTGGTTAAAAACAAGTTGCTGCTTAGAAATTATGGGGACTCATCAAATGGTCCCTACCCAGAGTCTCAACATTTTTTCATTTTTCTGAGTTGCCAACATACAACAGAAGAAATGAAATGTTTCTTGGCTGTATGAAATTTCGAGAGGCAATGAGTCATTTATACATCCTCGAGGGACACCTTCAAATATGGAAAGCAATCCAGAATGTCCCCAAATCTGGAATGCTCAGAACAATATGTCTACTGTGGTGCCACCTTTGACACGTGATATAAACATTTTCCCATTGAATTTCAGTGTTGGTACATCCTGAGGGTACTGTTTAACAACACAGCATTCATTCTGAAAGCACTTTACCCCATTATGGAATATTTTGCTTAAACACTCCTGTATCCCTGTCACCACCATTCACTAGAATTCATTATTGCTGCAAGAATCATAAGAATGATTCACTGAAGGCAAATAATTCTTGGGAAGGGAAATAGAGGAACTCTAAATACACAGATATTTCAAGTTTGGAATGGAAAGCATAAAAATAAAGAAAACATAGTAAAAACCAGAGATGGTGAAGAACAGCCCATCCTCTGTAAATTCTCTCTCTCTCTTCAGCAATATACACACAAGACAACAGGATAACTACTTCTTTGAGGTTCACTTCTCATCTGAAGTCAGAATATCTGTGAGCTTTCACCATAATTACTCCAGCAGGTAATTATGATGCCATAGACAGACCATTGTGGCTCAAGGACCAGCCTGAGCAGCAGGAACAAATGCAAAGCAAACAAGAATGTCTGTGCTTCCACAGCACCACAGTGGCTTTAGCAATAAAGAAGGAAAAAAAATGCAAAAGAGACAAAGCAGATGAGAGAAAATTCAGAAAAATCTATGATGTTCACAAACACCCTCTACAGACACTGTTTTTGAGAACAGACTAAGTGGTCCTCCAAGTCAACAAACTTAGAAAAATGGAGGGAACAATGAAAAGAAAATTTACCAATATAATTCTCTGTAACAGAGGAGCAGGGAAAACTTGTGGCCATATTTATCCTGTTGCATGCTGAGGGGATGACAAGGCTGAGAATAAAAGCAGTACTTACATCCTGAGCTGCCATTCGTTGGAACCAAAGTGAAGTTGGAGGCCCAGGGGTTACGCACGATGTCTTGCCAATGAATGGTGTCTGCAAAGCAGAGGAATTTGTTCTGGCCAACATACACCCCTCCATTCAGTATCTCTGTGCAGAAAAACAAGAGAACAAGGTGCTTGTAAGACTTGAGACAGCTGATTCAATCTATTGCTATATGTGTGTTGGAGAACGGGCACAAAATTTAAATGCAAAAAAAAAATTCTCACTGTAATCTCATTTAATAATCTGAAAACTGGAGGACAAGCAGCTCACATATTTGTAAACAGGAACCCTTTGTTCACATACAGAAGAAACCTGATGAAGACTGACACACAGTTGTTTACCTTTTGTTCCAGTGTGATCATGTATGGAACAGTTCTGTATTTTGTGGGTAAAATAACCTTCAGCACTTAAATGCCTTTAAAAACACAAGCAATCAATCACACTATATTGCATTTCCTTAATTTGCAGAAAGGCTTAAAACTTACAATAAAAACAGTGCTGTGATGAGCCCAGAGGACACAAGAAGGGGCGAGTCAGCACCAGGTCTAGGGAATATGTTATGTTATACCCTATGCTACTGTAATATCATCATCCAAAACACCCAAATACTTCACAGCAGCCATCCAAACCTCAAACACTATGGTCCAAACTCCTATGGACATGCCTTGGTGGAAACTTTGTGTTAGAGAAGGTTTTTAAACAGCTAAAAGTTTTGGGGTTCTTCGTAGGTTGTAGAGCTTTTGTGTGTTTTGTTGGAGGTTTTGGGGTTTTCTTTTTATTTTCATATTTATAGCATTTTTTTTTTCAAAAACCCTCTCTGTTGCTGGGTCTCTAAAGACTTGATTCATCAAATCTCAAGATGAAAATGATCTTACAATTGTTGGCTGTAGCACCAGGCTTTCCTCTGAAGCAAAAACTTTTTTTTTTTACCCCCTAAACCTTTGTTCAAATTCACAATTCCTCTACCTAACCTGTCTCTTTTATTTCCAAAGCAGGAGACAATACCTGTGACTTTGATGAAAGTTAACAGGAACTATGAGTCTAAAACCTTCAGTGTCAGAGCTACAAGCCTCAGCAGAGAAATGCTGAAGGTTAGTTACTAATGACACCTTGGAATGACATGAAGGGGTGCTGCAGAGCCAGGAGTGCCACACTTCTCCCAGAGACATGAAGAGTAATTCCTGACTGTGGTAGTAGCAATGATTAAGGAAGCCTGATAATCCTCATCTGCCAGGAAAACCTTTAAAAGCTGTGGTGGGAATGCAAACCTTTACACACATCACAAAAGGAATGGTTGTGTTTAATTTCTTTTTTAAATTTCAGGGTTTACAGGCCACAGCATGTAAATGAGGCAGCCCCCAATTAAATAAAGGATAATCTGTAAATACATCTTTCCACCATATTAATCAGTATTACTGTTTCTTAGAAAGCTCTGGTTTAAAAGCTTGGCTTTTCATTGAAAAGGGGCTTATAAATGAGAACAATGATAATAATCTGATACAGAAAACCAGTCCAGTTTAGAGATAATAGCAATGATCTGTCTGTATAATATTCTTATGATCACAGAAAAAAAACATACAGCATCTGTTAACAATTTTGCTCTGGGGAGAAAGGGGGACCTAGGAAAACCACCTGAAATCATGATCAGTGATGATTTCTCTGTGTTGTCCCAGCTACACCAGATTACCTAATCCATTATGGCCCTGATTTTGATTAAAAATAACATAAAAACAGTGAAAAACTGTAAAACTTGCATTTATAGCTTCTTAAACACACACACAATTGTTAGATTAAGCTTTTTTCTGACTTAGAGATGGGGTAACTGAGACGTGGTTTAAAAACTTTTATTCTATTTTCAATCTCATGTGAAGGGTGAGATAATACAGATGTTATAATTCATGCCATCACAATTAGAAGCTAACAATTTTCTAATTACAATACAGTATAAGCTTTGAAAATTCTCTACAAATCCATTTCCCACACACAATTCTACATATTTCCTCTGTCATATTTCTGGGTACCAAGAGCATCTCCTCATGACAATACCTACCCAAGTTTCTTTCCTGCTAGGAGCTTTGACACATTCTTGTATAGCAGGATCTCAATCTACAAGTAATTCTAATAGTTTTAATTTGTGGAGAAAGATCTTTTTTTCAGCATAAAGGTAACCAGGAAACGTGTCATACACTGTGCTTCAGGGAAGCCAACACGTTCCACTGTGATTTACTAAAAGTAACCACAAGAAATGCTCTGCCTCATCACTGAATAACAAGTGCTGTTTCTGCTTTTTCCCCAAAATGGGGTACAGTATCTCCAATTTCCCTGCACTGCACCATTTTTCACCAGTGACAGAATTAAAGTTTCCAGGTTATTGATGCTCTGAGGTGCAAACACACCTGGGTAATATCCAAGGTGGGCTCTTGTGGATATTAAGCAACACTGAGTTCAAAGTTCAGTACAAACTTTGGAGCACTTGTATTGGACTCTTCCTGCTCTCTGGGACCAGATTCATTTTCTCTCCACCTCCCAGTCCAACCTGCTATCCTACTTTTCTTTACACCAAGTCCTCGGTGTGTGTAAATCAGCACAGAGGCACTGGCTTCACTGACTTCAACTCAAAATGCATTTTGCACTTCTTTGCCCTCTCTTAGCAAGAACAATGCCTGGGAAGAGCTAATAAACTCTGTTACATGTTAAGCAAATGAAGCACAACTGTAATCAATATACAATAGAGCTGCTATATAATGAACTCATCATCATAAAGGCATCATCTCATTTTAATTTACAGCCCTGAAAGTGAGAGATAAAGTTAAACAATGAACAGGAGGAGAAAGGCAGGATCACTGCCTGTGCAGGCAGGCTAGCAATGCAAGCCAGGCAAAAAGAGGTTTCTTCTCCTGTGTGCAACACCTGAGGTGCCTCTGTGCTCAGCTCGTTCCAAGGCTGGAGCAGAAGTGAGAATGCCAAGTCCCAGAGTGAATTTTGTGAACAAAGAAGCCAGTTCCTGCCAAAGAAGCCCAAAACCAGACTGCTCAGAGTGAAACATATTTTAAATACCATTTGAGGGCGAGTATTTTTGTCTTCTAAAACAATTTTTTGTGACACTGGAAAACTGTTAGTGTAAATATGACCGTCCTAGCAGCAAGTGCTACCTCTGGGCTTCCACACTGCTCAGGGACATGAAGGTACAAAAGGGGATTTCTAAGGACAAGACCCACAAGCTTTCACTGGGAAAAGAGCTCCTACAAATGCCAGACAACTTTGGACACCTTTCTGGAAGGTGTAACGCTTCAGAGTACCACGATCTCCTGGTTTGGCACCAGGACTGCAGCCCTGTGCCCTGAGCAAAGGAGTAGCACCAAAGGCTTTTGCCACTTAATTCTGAAGTGAATGACAAATCTTATCTTCCTTATTAGAACTACTCTACTAGCTTAAAAGCAGTATAATTCTGCAACCAAAGTTATACAAAAATAAATCAGCATGTGTCCTTGCCACTGAATTTTGTCATTATTTTGCTTATTACCCTGAAATGATTGTGAGGAACTTTATCTGCATATTATTAAAATTCTCTTAAATGGTTATTTACTCAGGAAGCTAAACCAGAAATGTATTATCTGTTGTTACACCTGCTATTTTCTTGCTTTCATGAGCCTAGTGAAACATTCCCACAGACTTTAGTAACCTACCACACAATAGTGACAGGAGAGATGGAAAGGTACAGGTCTCTGGCTACCAAGAAACACAAACATCTCACACTGAAGTGCCAGGAACACAGACAGGTACACCACACACAGTTCATACTTAGCCTGCCAAGTCCAAAAAGGGATTCAGAATTTGATTGGAGTCACTGAAAACACATTATCAGCCACCAGAAGCATACAATCACTGCAAAGGGACACTGGCTCTGCAAGGGTGGTGTCTGCTTAGATCAGAGAGGGAAACCACTTTTCTTCTTCCATCTGTTAAAAGGGCATTTTATTGAGGGGTTTTTTTTTGTGTACCGCATAATCCCTCATGGTCTGCTATCCAATTTCTACCGTGGGTTAAATTGGCAAAACATGTTCTCATTCTGTAACGTATCCTGGAGTGAAAGTTACTCATGTATGTTTATATGCAGTGGGGATTGTAAACATCTCTTTAGCTGTAGAATACGTTTCTAAAATTGTTGCAAAAATGGTTATAAAATGGCTATTACTATTCCAGGTCGCAAATTAAATGCTCTTCTCTGGTGCTACAAAATCAGCTGGCACTACAAACGGGAAGATGGCATGGTGAGAGGGAAAAGAACTAGCTCTGAAGTGAGCAGGGAAAGGGGAGGGAGTTAATTAGGAAAAACTGGGGTACGTCCACTCTAACCACTTCAAAAGCAAACCAGAATATATTTTACACCTTTCAAGCTGACTGGCTGTGAAGTAATCAGCTTTTACACCCCACCACATACAGGTATATCCTACATGTATGTATTATACAACACATATTGATGACACCTGAATTTCCAAGGTCAGCCTCACTAGAGCTGAAGCACCTTTGCAGGCTGATAGTGCTGCATCTTTACCATAAACACCCTGGTGATGGGGAATCTCTTCTCCTGTGCTGAATGCATCATCTGAAAACAGCTTAGGCCTGGAAATTTCATGCCAAACCAAGTCTTTTGATCCCTCAGCACAGTTCATTGCTGATGACCCACTGGGAAAGCACTTCAGGTCCGTCATTAATAAGTTCTGTCTTAAAGGGTAATGAGAACTGGGTGCTTCAGGAGACAATAGCTCATCCATCATCAATCAAGATCTGAAGTTTTTATACAGATGATTTAAAAAGAGTTGGACTGTGCAAAATTGAAATGTCACATTTGTATTGGGAGATGGGGGTGTTTGGTAATGAAAATGAGAGTTTTAACCTTCTCCATTTCAGCTCAATGACCATACTCAAAAGCTCATGGATGTGGAATCAAAGTCCCAGCTAGAAGCCCCAGACAGCCTTCGATCTCAATTATACAATTTCAAGTACAGTTTATCTGGGTCATTAGCTGGAAGTCAGTTTCAAGGCTTGACAGTAACAGCAAGATATTCTTTATTTCTATCAGAAGCAATCAGTGTTATGTGCAGCCTGTGGGTTTGTACTTCCAACTGCTCAATAACTAAGAACACTGGGTTGTAGAACCTGAGCATAATATTTATTTCTACTTATTGTAGAACCTGAGCATGAATCTTCTAATCCTAGCCACTTGTTTTGCTGCTTAAATAAAAATGGATTGTTTGATTATCTTTCACTGAGATGGGTGGGGTACCCTTCTCATCACAGAGGTGTATGAAGACAGGCTCACAGGGCTCTTGCAACCATTTAGCTACTTCCTTAGAGGACAACAGGCTCTGGGCCACTTTTTTGCAGCCATCTCCCCAAAGGGAATATCTGTTTCATGAACAGGTTCAGCCAGAGAAGACATTTGTGTTTGGATTATTCCTCTGTCTGTGCACATCTTGAATTATTCCTTCTCACAGCCTTATTAAAATAAGACACCAAATCATTTACCTGTTTAACTCTGTAAAAGGAAAAAGCCCTGCAAAATATCCAGCTCTTTGGGATGAACACCCTAGAGTTACCAGGTATGTTCCATGATCACATTTTTTTCTTTGGGAAGTGCCTGTACATGTGTGCAAGTCAGTGTCAAGCTGCTGGACACCATTTCACCCTGTGGCCACTGGGCACAAGATGCATCAGACACATGGCCCCAGAGGGTTCTGTGCATGGAAAAAGTGATCCAAAATACTACAGAAGAAAGTAGCCACAGCTGAATCCAACGAGTAACACAAAAGCTCTATACCCACCCAAAAGGGAAGAAAACATCTGGGTGTGAACTCCATATAAGATGTGCTTCTGCTCATTAGAAACAGTCCTGTTCTAAAGTGCAATTGTTTTGTTTTTTGTTTAACTTGATACAATTGGCTTGTGCTAAAGGAAATGGTCTCTGTCCCTAATCCTGCCAGATTCACTGATTTTAGTGATTTCTCCCTTTAAACCACCTTCCAGTGACCACAGCAGCTTCTGCCTACTTGGATCTTGATTCCCTGAAGTACTTAGGCCCAGGTTCACATTTAAGTCATTTCCTTCCCCTCAACTCTGGAAGATGCTTTCTGCTCCGTAGTAATTACTCTACTTTGAGAAAGGAGCTTCAAATCAATGTTACTTTTGTTAACCACACTCCTGCCATCAGCATTACACGCCCTTGATGTCAAATAACCAGGCAGACCTCACACTGTCTGACCAGCCCCAGCTCTGCCATTTCCTTTGCAGGTGGTAACTGCAGGAGCAGCACTGCCTGTTTACAGCTTTACCCACCTCATTCTTTTCCCATCATGAGCTTTTCAAAAGCTGTTTGACCCTGTTGACTTTGCAGGAGGAGCTTTCCTGTAATATATTGGCTCTGTTACAGGGATAATAATTTCAGGACGAGATGCTAATTGCCTCACTTTGTCCAGTCAAAATCTGAACCTGGTGCTAGAAGCCAAGTGCCTTGAGTTACTGTTTACTCAATATAATTCATGGGCTTGACAGGTAGATTAACAGATATAAACCTTACAAGTGGAACAATCCAAGGGCCTTCCTGTGGGTTGCTCCAAGTCAGGGAAAGAGGCAGAACAAGCCTGAAGAAGTGACGACTGAGGGGGGGAACCTCTAATTGCAGCCTGCTTCTATCTAGAGGAGGATTATAGGGGGACTCTTCTCAGAAGTGCCCAAGGACAAGAGGCAACAGGCACCACCTGCAATATGGGAAACACTGATTAGAATTCAGAAAAATATTGTTCCCAGCTAGAGTGTGGTTAAGCACAGGAGCAGACTGATCAGAGAATTGGTGCTATCTCTAGAGATTCTAATAAACAATGAACAACCTGACTCTTGCTCATAGCAGAAGATTGAACCAGATGACCTCCAGATAGTCCTTCCAACCCAAATTATTTTGTCCTTCTACAGTTATTAATCATCTACTACCACAGCACTCACAACACTCCATTAACAATCCATTCTCTCAATTTTTATGAAAGCATGCTTCATTTTAAACTTTTACCTACTGGTAAGCATTTGGTGATACAAAACACCCATCTGGAAGTTGACATATATTTAAAAGACCTTCATGTGCATATATAAAGAAATGCTCCAGTATTTGAACTACAGAACCTGTGTCACTGTCCCCCATTTCATGCAAAGGGGACATGTGGACTAAGACAACTGACAAAACTGCTGCCCTTCAATCTTCCAATTTTTGGTTAGCAAAAATAAAATTGTGGTAATTTTAAGTCACTGGAAAGAATCTATGAGTTTCAAATTACTGTCTAGGGAGAGAGTGATACATCAGCCAAGACACCCAGCTGTGGACATGTGAGTATTCAAAGATCATTAAAACCCTTCCGAATCCAAATCAAATTGTCTTTTCTCTGCCCTGTTCACAAAAGGAGCAGAAGAGGCAGTGAAGTGTTGTGCTCTGGGGTGCACCAAGAGGGCAAAGTCTCCTCGGTATCCCAGCAGGCTCCAGTAAGCCTGGAGGCTCTGACAGATACCCCAGTACTGGAATTTATTTCTGCTGCCTGGTTATCTTTAACAGTGAGCATCCTATAGAACACACTCTGGTGTAATGACCCAAAGCAGCTGTATCAGCGCTTGCCTTGCCTGTGTCTTTCACAACACAACCCTTGTTTTCTGCATCAGGCACCCTCCAAATTTGTTCAGTGAAGGCTGAGCAGCCCTCAGTGTCACTTTGTGTGCCCTCTTGAAACTCTACCTATGCCCTATAGCATGACACTGATCAGCTGACACACAACCAAACCATCTTTCCTGACTCACCACGGTTGTTTCACATGCATTTTTCCTCATAATTTCTCCAGAGCTTTTGCTGTGATTGGAATGTTTCTCCAGGTGAGTGGCCCTACAACAACACAAGTTACTGCCAGCAGAGCTTTCTAGTGCCTCCAGGGTATTTCCACCAGCTGCAGATTCCTCCACAAGCTCTTCAATGAGCCACCAGTCCAGGTGTCCAGGGGTAAGACCGCAGATGCATTCTTCAACCATCCTCCTTCACCTCTGGGGTAAGTCACAGGAACCTAAACCTTACTGTCCCTCTGCTCCAACAGGGACTCACCCCACCTCCCTCCTTCCCTGATATCAAGGGCAGGCAGACAATATTCCAGAGAATCTGGAGAAATACGAGGAAGAAGAGGAAAGAGAGTCCTACTCTAGGACATTAAAAGAGGAGACTGATGTTTGGGTTCATGTAATAGATGTGAGGTCCATTGAGCCAAACAGAACCTGTAAAGAAACCACCTCTCCACTGAAGACTATCTTACATTTCACATCATCTCTGTGGGTCAAATTTGAGAAATAGTGTGAGAGTTTGAGGGAACTTACTTTTATTTTTCCCCCTGAAGTTTTCACAAAGTTCTCCCCTCACAGGATATTCATCTCATTTCTTCAGTCAGGATGAGGCTGCATTCTTTGACTGATTAACTTCTGTATTGCCAAGACAGACTCAAGCATTTAAAAGCCTCTCCTTGCCAGGACACATGCTATATAATATTTTGATCAAATGACCATGTCATGTTTCATCTATACTGGCAGCTCTCAGTCTATCCCTTCCATCAGCTGAGATATGTAACTGTGAGACTGCCATGTCCCTTCTCTCCTGGCATCAGCTCTTTCTGTGACACTAAATGCTACATGGCAGTTTGTCTGGCATTGCTGCTGCATCCAGGCCAGCTTTCCACATGGAAGTCAAGCAGCAGTAGGAACAGAAACTTCACAGGGCCATCTGAATGCAGCAGGGCTTCCCTGCAGCACCCCCAAGAGCCTCAGCTCTGGCATTATCTGCTGGTGTATTCTCCAACTCTTCTCTGACAAACCAAGCAGGCTGCTTTCTATCCCGAGCACATCTGGCACTCAGGCCTTAAACTTGGCAAACAGACTGATGGCCTTCTGTCTTGGAGTGCAAGTGCCTCAAGTACATCCTGATTGGCATCAACAGGCAGAAATTCCTTCTCTCTTTGAAAAAAATAGTCAAGTTCTGAATGTAGTGGTACTTTCCTCCATTTTCTGAAAGGCTGTAAAAAATTACTGGTTCCATAGAGCCCTTCTCTTTCAAAGCTGTCATAATGTGGCTTGGAATAATCCTGGAAAGGTGCCCAGAGCCACGTCCAGCTGCATCCTGAATTTCAGTACAAGTATTTGCATACAGGCTAGTAATTGGCATGCAGCTGGTTTTATGCCAGCTCCAGCAATTGCATAACCCAACTAATCTTTTCTCTGGGCTCAAAAGAGGAGTCTGTGTCTGCTGAGCTTAAAATTTCTGGATGCGATCTGTTCAAGTACGCTGTCACATTTCTATGCCACACTGTTAACCTCTCCCGAGATACAGTGCTGACTCTTCAAAGAGGAATTTTAATTGAAATTTGTCTGAGGTAGGAGGTGCCTCTTCCTTTCCCTAGCTCTCCTGTGCTGAAACTGGGTGAATGACATGAAAATCCTCCTCCTGCACAGAGGACTGTGGAGGAACTCTTGGCTCCTACCATCTGTAAGACCTTGGATTGCACTTGCCCTCCCAGTGCTGTGGCTGGGGACAGCCAGATAACCAAAAGAAGGCCTGTAAAGTGAGGACCATGCATGTTAATCACAGTAATCAGTAAGGCCTTCTTTCTAAGTTCATAGGTTTGAGAAGGTCTGAGCTCCTACTATGCTAACTCCTATTTTTTCCCCGTTAACTGCCTAATTGTGAAGAGGTCTCTGTCAGTCCTGCTTCTTGCTTTTGAATGCACATGTCAACCAGGTTTCAGCTCTGATGGGGTATCAGGGAGCCTGTCTATGTGGCTGAGCCACAGACCCTGTGGTAGCACAGATAACACGTTCCTGCTAACAGCTCTCCAGCCCCAAAACTCACATACTTTCTGTGATGGTCACATTTGACCACACCTTTTTGACCTTATGGCCATTTTCTGTGCATCTGTCAAAGTAATAGTGAAATAGTGGAAACCACTAAAATGTGGCTGCTATGCAAAAAAATTCCAAAATTCAGGCTAATTTTCTTTAAACTATGCATTGGTTTTGCACAGGCTGGTTTTTGATAGCAGGAGGACCTCAGAGGTGGTTTCTGTGAAAAGCTGCTGGAAGCTTCCACCATGTCCAGCAGAACCAGTCCCTGATGGCTCCAAAGATGGACCTGCTACTGGCCAAGGCTGGGCCAATGAGAGAGGTTGGTAACACCTCTGTGGTGATAACATATTTAGGAAGAAAATTAAACCAAAGTAGGACATGCACAGTTTCCTTCTAGCCAGAGAAGAGGAGGAGGTGAGAACATGTGAGGGAAACAACCTGGAGACACCAAAGTCAGTGGAGAAGGAGGGGCAGGAGGTGCTCCAGGAGCCAGAGCTGAGACTGCTCTGCAGGCCCTGGTGAGACCATAGTGAAGCAGCTGAGCCCCTAGGGATGCAGAGATCCACCCCAGCCCCTGGGGGAGGTGCCCACACAGGAGCAGTGGATGCCTGCAGGAGGCTGTGCTCAGCTGGAGAGAGGGGGCCCTGCTGTCAGGCTGGAGCAGCCTGTCCTTGGAGGGCTGCATCCCCTGGCAGAGTGACCCACGCCACAGCAGTCTGGGGTGACTGTGTGCCTGTGGCAGGGACTCACACTGCAGCAGTTGTGGCAGGACTGCTGCTCATGAGAGTGGATCCAGGCTGGAGAAGTTCACAGGGAACTTCTCTCATGGGAGAGACCCCGTGGTCTCACAGGGCAAGGACTCCTCTCCCAGAGCAGCAGACGAAAACCTCAGGTGACAAGCTGACCAAAACTCCCATGCTCTGTCTCCCTGAGCTGTTAGTGGGAAGTTGGGGAAAAGGTGTTTTAAGGGCTTATTTTACTTCTCATTATCTGCCTCTGATTCTGTTAGTAATAAATTCACTTTGCACCTTTAAGTTAAGGCTATTGTGCCCTTGGAGTGTTTTCTCCAGCTCCTTATCTCAACTTATGAGCCCTTCGGTCATTTTCTTTTTCCTCTCCTGTGCCCAGCTGTAGCAAGGGAGGGTGAGTGAGTGACTTTCATGGGTGCCTGGCATTGGGCCAGTGTTAAACCACAACAAACTATTAACCTTAAACCAGACACACAGGTGAGGAAAATAAGTACACATGAATTCATGCCAAAATAACCACTTTGGATACAGGGAGCTAAAGCAGTGGGTGACAAAGTGCTAAGCACAAGAGATAGTTCAGGGTGAGCACATTCCCTGTTTTAAGACCACCATCACTCTCCTCAAGTGTCCCCTAGTTCTTCTGGCTGCTCTTAAATAGGAGCCCTTCTCATCCTCCACCAATCCTAATTTTAACAACATCTCACCCTCCATTCTGGCTCTTTCAAAGCAACAATGAAAACTTGTTGCAGCACATGTCACAGTTGAGACAGCCACAATACACAGAGCAACACCACACAATTTCAGAAGGCTTTAAGCATTCACCCACACACAGTAACACCTTACCATATCAGAAGGCTTCAAGCACCTGCCCATACAAAGTACGACCATATCACTTCAGAGAGCTGCAGGTATCTGCCCTTCTTGTTCTTCAGCCCAACCTTTCACACCCCTCATGTTCATGCAGTGCACCTGTGTGCCCTCTGTTCCCTTTGGTGGTTGCTCAGCACACCTGGGCACTCCATGGCTCATTGCTGTCAGTGCTGCTCACCTGCTGCTCACAGCTGTGCCCATTGGGGATGAGGCTGGGCCACAGCCCCACTCCCAATCACCACACAGTGTGCCTACAAAAACCCTCTCCTTTCTTTCCTTCCATCAATATTTTGATGGTACAAACATTCTCCCAAGACACTCCTTTGTTCCCCCAGCAGAGGAATTGCAGTGAACCCAAAGTGCTCTCAGTGATGCTGCAGTAGATCAGGAGAGATGCTGTGGCCTGGTGTGACATGGAAGTAAAACTGAAGTGAGATCTCCACTAACAGGACATACTCAGCTCTCAGTAGTGACATTTTCTGACCCATTCCTGTTCTGTATCCAGGAGCACAGGATGCCTTCCTGGCCGTATTTGATAGCAGAATATATATTCTTCCTGGCAAAAGGATCGGTTTGCTTCCAGTGTTTCACTGCAGCTAAACCAGCCCAAACAGTCTCTCTCTGCAGGCAGCAAATGTGTGGTTTGTCCTTGTCTACACTCCTGCTAAACTGCAGCTGGCACTGATTGATGGTGTTTGTTTCAGTGAGATCATTTTTAATAATGTAGACAACAGGAGGGAAGATCAAGTGCCCTGACCCACCAATTCTGCTGTACTAACTGCTATCCTTAGCAATAAGAACAAGTCTTGGTAATTTTTTTGCTGAAGGCCTTCCCAAATAACCCTACACAAGAGAGGGGGAGCAGCTGAACAGCCCATGGGATGTGAGCAGAGTCACAGAGGGGGAACCAAAGCAACTCCTCTCCCAGCCTCAGGGCTCAGCTAAGTCAGATTCAAGCCTGAATCTCTTCCCCTGCACTGCCCAAGGTTACCTTTGTGGCTTCTCTTACCACAGCCTTTAAGATCACAAATTTTAAACAAATAAATAATTCTACAAGATCTCATGAATGATAATTTCATTCTCAGTCCATGGAGCACCATGCCCAGAACTTAAAAAATATTGGTAAATGGATGGGAATATTCATCCAACCCAGTATAGGGAGGGACAGTGTTCTTGGAATTATTGTAACTCTTTATTTATCTTTAATAACCTGTCTTTCTCTTGAGCTTCAGGTGTCCTTGTTCAAATTGCATAGGCAGTGTAAAGCTGCAGAAGTTATAAACCTTGCTATGCCTGGTCTTCAAAGGCTACAAAACATCTGCTGGCTGGCAAGAGCAATTAATTAGCAAAATTGAAAAGATGGTTCCTTTTCACAAAGGCTTGGATGAAGCAGGGGAGGGGGAGGTGACTCCAGGAAAGTGAAGCCTAGTGAAGGCCTGTAAGCTGTGTGCCTCTGGGCAAATTCCCAAGGCTGAAATCTCAAGGAATTTAATGCTTCTTAATTCCACAGGATCTTTAATTACAGCCAAGAGAAGGCAATGAGATGTGATGTCAATGTTTAAATGAAAATAAAGATAATAAAAAGCCTGTCAAATTTACTAGCCAGTCTCCCAGACACAGTCCCACACACACTGAGTACCTGGGTGGGTGCTCAGAGAAAATAACCAATTCCATGAACACAGTGACAGGAGAGGAAAATAAAAAGGCTCCCAAACCACCCTCCTCACACCTTCTTAGAGGATGTCTCCTCATTTTGTCTGAGTGATCTCTGGAAATGACAGTGCAGGTACATGTGCATTTTGGGAAAAGCTCATACTCTCACATGAATTGGACCAACATACACTTAAAAACCATCCTAGTAATTATGGACTTAATTACAGGTTTGGGTGTTTGCAAGACACTTTTTTTTGGAAAGCAAAGCTAACCCTTCTAACCCTTCTAGCTTAATACCCCTCAGTGGTTCAACAAAACTCCCACTGGGCACTGCACGGGGTGCACATGTGTTGCCAACTCCAGTCTGCAGTTTTAAATGTTTGGTTATTTTTCACCCAAAAGCTGCCAGGTACTTCCCAGAGGAGCTTAGGATTGCTGAGGAATCTTTGCAAATAACAAGCAATGTTCCTCCTGTGCCTTTGCCAAGGTTGGAGAAGCAGCACTTTCTTTGGGATGGGGCCTGGCACGGGTCACAACCAGAGCAGGGCCCAGCTGAGGGCACCATCTCCCTCTGTATCCATCTCTCCTGTGAATTTACCCTGTGTGAAACTCTCTGGGAAGGGGTAGGCTGGTTCACTGGGGAAGAACAACTGGGCGACAGCAAGAATTTGGATAAGCAAGCTCAGCTCAGGCTCCTCTTCCTGCTCAAGCCCTTCCACTGGCAGGAGTGTCAGCTCACCCCAGCCAGCTCCAGCCTTGCCCTTTGCCTAAGGTGAACAAAGGAGAAAATGTCCTTGACTGCACGCCAGCACTTGGCACAAGAGGGACAAAGTGCCCAGGGCTCCAGCAGCCACTCTGAGACCTCTGGATTCACACTTTTACCACTCTGGAATGCAAAATATTATCTCTAAGAGTGCCCTGGCAGTGACCCAATGGAGCCTGCCACAGGTGCTGCCACCTCTCTTACAGCTGCTCTTCTGCACCTGCTCCTGACTTATGGAAGAGCTGCTTTAAGTCCAAGCAAGCTTGAACCTGAACTTTGAGTTTAGTTGCCCAACTCTGACACAGAGATGATAGCTGGTCAAGCAGAGGAATGCAAGCACCAGGCACCAACTGCTTCTCCCCAGCACAGCAGTGCCAGCAGGCTACAGGTAGCACCCTCAGTGTAAATTAAAATTAAACCTGCCAGATGTATATTAGGGACTCAGAGGGATCTAAAGAAATCTCTGTTAAGAAAAAAGCCCCATAAAGAGACTCACTGCACTCTCTTAAAATAAGACAGAAGAAGAATATGGCCACATATCAAATACACAAGAGAACAACCTTAAGCTGATAAACAACCACCTATAATTAAAAATTAAGGATTTTTTTTTCTTCAGTGACTTTGATTTCTTTTCAGAAATAATTAACCTTTCCTAGCATATGAAATGTTTCTGCCCGACAAGAATAAACAGAAGACTAAATATGTCTCAAGGCTGAAAAAAAAAATCAGATTTGTGCAGTCATGGGGTTCCTGTACATTTTCCCTTTAAACCCGTAACTCAGTTTTATATTTACTTTGTTAATTAAAACTGAGATTTATTAAATTTGTATCTTAAAAATCCAATAAAGAAGAAGCCACCATAGGCAAAAGCATTTCCCTTGGTACAGCTGTTAAAGTGGGCTATCAATCAGCCATGAACACAGATACAAAACTGACTGTGCCTATCAGAAAATTATAAACCCACATCCCACTGATGGAGGGAAGTTTTGATTACCAGCAGCATGTGCCACTATCCCACAAAATACAGAACTGTGTTCCATACAGGCAACTTCAAGGTGATAAGGTGATTTTTTTCCTTCTGAGGTATACTATGCTTTACTACTACTACTACTATTATTATTATTATTCCTCCAGTAATACCTAGCTCAGAAATTAATCCAATGCAAGTATCTTGGATGCAGAGAAGCTGCAGAGCAGACAGGGCTGTATAAATAAGGGCTACCAAAAGCATGCTGTTCTTTCCCTCAGAATTTTTTCCCAATAATTTTGAACTGTTCATTAAATAACCAATACTCTTTCCCTGAGCAAGCAAGACACTGAACTAAAAAGCAGAGCTGCCCTGAAAACTTTCCTGTGCTCCCCCTGGCTGAAGGTTATGCTGAATTTACTCAGGGTGAATGCATTGCCTGGATTTTGTGAAGAACATGTTGGGTCAGACAGGAGGCACAGCAGAAACTGGATGGGATGTTAACATGAACTTCTGTGCTTCTCTCCCACTGCTTGAAAACATATATATTAAAGAGAGAAGAGTCTTTAACTTTTAATTTGGCTCTGGATTTGCAGAAGGATGTACTGACTTGAGAAGCTTCTGTTTGTTGATACATTGTGTAATTAACCTTGTGACTGATGAATTGCTAGAAAACCCTGTGTTTGTGTCAGCATCCTTCTAAATAAAACACATCCAGTCTTCTTACATGGTATTATATTAACAGCTGTAATAACTAAAGCCTAATTATACAAATTATTATAGTCAATATTTTGGCCTGAGTGTGGCTTTTGGTGGTGCCAAACAGTTGTAATATGTAAGAGGTGAAACTTGTAATGAAAAATTAACTCTAGGCTTTGAGTTTCTTTACTCTCCATGCAAGTGAGATTTCTCAAAGACTACAAACATGTTTTGCTGTTGCTCTCAAATGTTTTCATGTGTTTGCTGTGATTATTTGCATATGTGAATTCCTTGTGTATCACTTAAAACCAGAAAAATCCATGTGGATGACCTGAAATGTCTTTCTCTGCCTCCTATGAGAGTTTCTACCAAGGACCAGAAATGAATGCCATGAGCAGCACAAGCAGCCATTCAAATAACAACTAGGTTTAACTCCACTGCAATGGTTTTATCAGCAGAAATACCTATTGTGTTAATTTGACTGAATTGCTTTTTAAATATTTTCATATGAAGCAAATATAAAATCATCCTGAGTGACGTGAAAGTATTTCTATCACTACTGAACATTTTATTTTCAGAAAATCAGTGCTCAGGTATCTTACTAATATATTACTTATTAGTACAAAATAGAGTGACCCATTTAAAGGCCAATCGAATGCTCAAAAAGGCAAATAAAAATACAAGAGATTCATGTGGATTTTAAATTAATCAAGGCCTTTAGGAAAATTAATTAACACCCAGATAACTGTCATTCCTGAAGTGTTTCTTGGTCAAGATAACTTAGCTATCAGCTCCCAGCCTGGCAATTAGGAACTGAAAAAATACTTGATTGATACAATAACAGTACTTAAATTAATGAAGCAGATAACATGTATAATCAATGAGACAAACCTAGAAAGGATCTTGGTGTTATACTATCTATATATCTATATATATGATATTCTATATATATTATACTGTATATATATTGAGACAGTATTTTGTGTTTAGGTTTAGATGTTTATTATTTTATGTTTATATTACAAATTGTGAGTTTTACAGTATTCTACTAATAACCTACAAAATGGTTAACTTTTTTGTTTTAAGTTTTATTTAAGGCTAAACTATCTAGTTAAGAAATGACACAATTTTTTTTACTTTTAACTTAACAGCTAATCACTTGAAGTCTGTAATGTGGATTTTTCTGTCTAACTACAAAATACTACTTAAACTCATGAAGAAGGTGAAGAAGAATAATTAGTTACTGTTCTAAAACTTTCATTTTGCTCTCTATATATTTTTCTATTCTAAAACTTTAAGTTTTTTACTTAGTGATATTACACACTTTTAATTAAACTACATATTTGTAATCTTAGTGTTATTAATTGATTTTGGAAGTTTTTTTATGGCTTCAGGTTAAATATAGTATTTTCTTGTGGGTCTGTGCTCTTTAGCACAGGAACTTTAAAATTCTCAGTACCTAGGATTCCAACATCATACCACAAAAGAACTGGTTTATTTGGATTTCAGTTTGCCTCAATTTACTAAACATGGCTCTTTTTATAGAGATTTCAATCTCTTTATAGACACAGCAGTTAGAATTCCAGATGATCAATCCCAGAGAGTTTGCAAGTTTATGGGACACAAAATGTACAGGAAATTTCAGCTGCCTCTCCCTACAAGCCACTGCTGACTATGTAGTGGCAATCAGTGGGCAAACCAGAATTTCAGAACTCCTCAGATCTGGGGCAGATGGAGAATGCACTGCTGGGTTTAGAAGTCAAAATGAGGTCACTGGAAAGTGTCCCCTCTTCTCAGTGAGTTCAAGTTCTCTTTTCTGACCACTCTGCACACCCACAATCCCATGGAAGCGTGCAGTATTTTCATTCCTGACAGATTTTAAGCCACACCGGCTGACGTGCCACCCTGGTGCCTCTTCTCAGGAGTGGGAGCTTTCATTCATTAATTACAGAATATTCCAGGGTTTACTGCACTTGGCCTTTAGCCAGCTTCCCACAGAGAAAGCCAGAGTAACTGGAAGATATTTCATCATACCCTGACACTCCATATTTCTCCATCACTGACAGGATCATCATCCTGCAAAAGTCCATTTCCAACTCAGCTGTCTGAGAAGAATGAAAAATCATTCCTCTAAAAAGTCTAAGCAAGGGGAAAAAAAAAGATAAATAGATTGGACCTAATTTAAAAGTTGTTGAGAATGGAAAATTACATGAGAAGACACAAGCACTAGGTCATTTAGGACAACAGCCTCTGGCATGGGCTTAAATGCCCATTTTTGGTTAAGGCAGGCAAGTGGTCTTTTCCAAAGCTTTACTTCTCTAGGGGATTCATATTGTAGAGATAATCTCGGTACAGATATGATGTCCTTTGCTCTAGCACCTGTCACATACCCCCTTTCTTGTCTTGCCAAGCTCTCAAGAGGCCGTGCCTGCTCTCTGGAGTAGCAAGCAGAAGGCATCTATCAGAGTGCCAGAGGTTGTCATTAAAAACAAATGGAGAAATAACAACAAAATAAAGAGACACCTAGTACTTGGGTGCCTCTGCCAAAACCTCTCCAGTTTAAGATGTCACTATTGCTGTAACAAAAGGACTGGATGAAATGCACTTACACAGTGTTGCTACCTTCATAAATTGCTGGATCAATTCCTAGCTGTATAAACAATTTTGTGGTCTGCTTTATTCCAAGAGTAAATACCACTGCTCAAAAAAAACCCCACAACCCAAAACATCACAAGCTCTGCTAAAAGTATATTGTCCAAAGGATGCAAGCCCATGCCTTCTATCAAATATGTAAATCGAATATGACACCTTATAAGCCTTTCAAATCAATTATTACAATTTTCTTTGGTTTATTTATATCAAAAAGCAGAAAGAGCAACTCACATCTACCAGAAGAGAAAGAGGGAGAGAAAAGGACAGTTGTGCAGGGAACTCAGAGTTCTGCTACACTCTGCATTTATATAGCACAGAGAGGGAAAACCCACAGGCTGCAGTTCCAGAATGAAGTTCACATTGATTCCTACTTCCTACACACTGCTGGATCAAATACCATACCCATTATTTATGACTGGAGGTTCTTAAGTAATAAAAACCCCATAAAACATCCCATTTTTTCCTTCTCCCTTGTATATACACTCATTTTGCAAAATGAGTGTGCTCTTTCTTCAGCCCAGGGCAATCTGCAATCCATCCCATTACCACCCAGGACAGCACATTTAAAACAGGAAAGCTACAGCTATAGTGTATGACACTCCAAGGCTTTCTGCTTAATACTGGTTTTGGCACACCCATGAGGTTTCTAGGCCAGGAAACAAAACTGGCAGTAATCTGCCATGGTATTTCTGGTGCAAAGGCCACAAAGAAAAAGGCATTTGGTCATAAGAACCAATCCAAGGCAATTCCTAGTACCACCAGCTCTCTCAGCATTCTCTTCATTGCACATTCTCTTCAGTACACAATGATGAACAGTGAAAGAAGGCAGAGATCATGAGAAAACACTCAAAATCTACAAAAAGTAGCTTCCACACAGGATTTCCCTTCTCCCTCTTAAAATTCAGATTGAATTTTATACTTCAAAGCAATTAAAATAGCCTCCTGAAATGTCAGCAGTGCCATGAGTATGGGGGGAGTCTATAGCCAGGAACTCATCAAAGCAAGGCTCTTGGAAAGTTTTCCCAGCAGCTGAGGTACAGCATTTTCCTGATGTTATCACTGACTGAAGGAAATAAAGCTGATTGTTACCTGTAAGATTCAGTTTCTTGACAAATCACAGGCATAAGTAGTCATGGATTGCACACTGATTTTAGCCTTTCTTTAGGACTATGTGTAAGGGGTGGCAACATGAGAAATGAGTAACTTACTGCAGCCCAGAAAGAGGTAAAACAGCTGATGCATTCAAGGAACCAGATGTTCTCGTGAATACTTGCAAAACTGAGTTGAAGCCATCTGGTCTCAATGCTTTGCCACTTGGAAGATGTGATACTGCATTCTCAATTTCCTCTGTTGATATCACTGATTCTAATTGAGGTTTCGTTTCCTCTGAGGGTCACGGTGTTTTTAAGTTTCTCCCAGAAATTACACCCGGATTCAAAAGTGACTCTTTCCAATATGAAAGGAAGTTTAAATAAAACAGAACAAAGGCCCCATCCCTTATTCATTCCCCATGTGCCCCAACCATTGGAAAGGGACAGTCAGGCATCAGTAACAGACTGACTTCTTCTGCAAACCTCAGCCTCCCTCTGCACTTCAGTTCCAGGTGACACTTTGTGTCCTGACACCATGAGGTTAGGGAGCAATGAACTTTGGCTTGCAGGAGGTTATTTTAAGACCTTCTGCTCTGTGTCTAGGGCACCCTTGAACACTTGTGCCTGCCAGGGCTGTCCCATGGAGGTTATTATCTCCCACCAGATGCCTGTTTCACAGGGATTTCTCAGGTGGTGCAACATTCCCAGGGCAGCCCTACCCTTCTCCGTTTGGGAAGGACGTGGAGACCCTCGAGCAGATCCAGAGGAGGCAACTAGGCTGGTGAGGGTCTGGGACACAAACCCTGTGAGGAACCACTGAGGGAGCTGGGGGTGTTCAGCCTGGAGAAAAGGAGACTCAGGGGTGACCTCATCACTCTCTACAACTCCCTGAAAGGTGGCTGTGCTCAGGTGGGGTTGGGCTCTTTCTCCAGGCAACGACCAACAGAATGAGAGGACAGCCTTAAGCTGCCCCAAAGAAAATTAGGATATTAGGAAAAAGTTTTTTACAGAAAGGGTGATAAAGTACTGGAATGGCTGCCCGGGGAGGTGGTGGAGTCACCATCCCTGGAGGTGTTTAAACAAAGCCTGGATGTGGCACTGGGTGCCATGGTTTAGTTGAGGTGTTGGGGCTGGGTTGGACTCGATGATCTTGGGGGTCTCTCCCAGCCCAGTGATTCTGTGACTCTGTGTGTGTGATTCGCCTTTCCATGAGCTTGCCAAGGGTTATCACCAAGTAACAGGGGTGGGAAGACAGTTCTGGTGGATCACTAGGGTTTGCCTACACCTGGCCCACTGGAGGCCAGCAGCTTAAATCAGAGCATCTTTGAAACCAGAAGGACCTGAATGCCCTTATTTTATCAGTGCTGAGGCCTTAGCACTGCACTCTAGCTCAAGTGATGCCTCAGGTTTTAGCTTTTATATTTTTCAGATTCTGTACTGCTTTAGTGTGTAATTCTAAGCTTCATATTAGGGGAGGGTGAGCTCTCTTCACTGAGTAGGGAGACAAAACAATTCCTTCTCTAGTTGGGGACCAAGGACAAATGATCCAAATTTCAGGCCCAAGAGCACAAACAACATGAACTGAAGAGAGGAAAAACAAGAAGGATGGGACTTCATAACCTAAAGCTGTAATTGGACAATTAACTCCAATATGCAAATGGATCAGAACTTATAAAAGTGAGAGACCCCATGACCAGTCATCCATTTTGTGACCATTTTGGTTCATCTTGGGTGTAGCCCTGGCTGGGCTCTTGTGCTGCCCAAGGTGGATCCATTGAGGCCTCTTAATAAATCCCTACTTTATTGTTTAGCTCTGTCTAGCCTCTGCTCTAGCTCAGCCTTCACAGGGCATCTTGAGGAGCTGTGCTTATTTACAGCATTTGCAAATCCTGCCCTACATCTGCAGCTCTGCCCTTCAGTGATGTTATTTCTGCCTTCCAGTGTACTCGCCCTCTCTACGAGAGGTCACAAGTCACCACTCAGGACAAAGAGGCTCCATCAGGATAAATGCCAACTGCCCTTCAGGGATACTTGCAGCAAAATTGCTGGATGGTCCCTGTGTCTCTCCTGGAAGTGGGCTCTGCTGCAGGACTGCCTGATGCCACACCTGGGCACACAGGCAGTGTGAAAACATGGTTTATTTCCAGTACACTCTGCTCGGAACAGAGCTTTTGATTTCTGGGTCTTGGGAGTGGTTTTTTTCTTTTTTTTTTTTAAAGTCAAATGGGCTACATAAAGGAAATGTCAACTTAATGGTTCATGAAAGCACTTTCCTGGAGAACAAACATTAACTGTTCAGCATAACTGAACATGAAATTTTCTGCTCTGGAACAGGTTATGCATGCAAGTTTGCACAGAAAGGCCATCTAGAAGATGGAGCTGGCATAACACTGACACCTGCAAAACAATCTGAACAGTCCCCTCCCCACCTGCTTTCTCCGGGCAAATTCAAGTAAATCAGGACAAAGAATTTTTGACAATTCTGATGTCTGCAGCATTATTATTGGAAAAATGTTTCTATCATAATTTTTCTGTGCCCAGTTTATTCTGTTACTTCTAGTAACAGCTCATGCCCCATGTCTGGGCTTTATCTTTCAGAATTAAAGCAAAGAAAGAAGTTAGGCTTTTGTTGCTGCAGCATTCCCAGCCCTCCTCCACCGTATTTAATGCAAAATTGACGACCTTCCAAATCTGGATTCTTTCTTACTTGGAAAAATCCTACCAACAGGAAGCAGTTACTAATATTCCCTGCTGCCACCCCATTTCTGTAATGAGAGGTTGCTTACTTTTTAGCTCCTTCTAACAAGGCAGAACAAACCTCACAGCACGTCAGGAATACAAGTGTGCCCATGTACTGGGAACATGCTTGTGTTCCCATGTGAGTGCATATTGTTTCAGAGAGAGCTTTGATGACATGGTGTCAGAAATAAACCAGCAGAGAGATTGCTCCTGTCAAGTAATCACAAACACCCAATTTTAGTGCTGCAGGATATTTCAGCTCTAACAAGGACCAAGCAGAGGGAAAGCTCTACCTGTCTCTGCCAAGTTTAGGAAGAACAAGGTGAAATCTGAGGTGAACTGAGGCTGCTGGTGTTGGAGACTGAAATCTTATAATTTATAACTTAAACATCTTCATGACGGACTTTTGCCTGTTATAGCAAAACTCAATAAAAGCTGCAGAGAAAACCACCAAAACCCTGAATGAGGTCCTGGACTGCATGTTGATACTTAACTCCTGCCACCCCCTACCCAGGCTTTTTCTTTTCTTTTTTCTTTTCTTTTCTTTTCTTTTCTTTTCTTTTCTTTTCTTTTCTTTTCTTTTCTTTTCTTTTCTTTTCTTTTCTTTTCTTTTCTTTTCTTTT
>VWZV01008007.1:1292127-1355550 GCA_013397155.1 Irena cyanogastra | reverse complement strand
CCTTCCTTCCTTCCTCCCTTCCTTCCTTCCTTCCTTCCTTCCTTCCTTCCTCCCTCCCTCCCTCCCTCCCTCCCTCCCTCTTTTTCTCATTCCTTCTCTCCTTCCTTCCCTCTGACTCTTGCTTGCTTGCTTTCTCACCTCTTTTACTAATAAATAAAATATATCAATGTCTTTGGCAAGAATATCTAACCTCATTTGGTTTTCATCATGGTTTTTTTGGGTGTATTTCAAACCTTTCTGGGTTCAATCCATTTTATTCACAGAGGCTTAGTTTCCTTTGGTCTTCTGTATTAATTTGGATCATAACAGCTGGTAGAAGGGGTCTGTGCAGAGTGCCAGAGTTTTGGCCTCTTGAGAGTCAAAAAAACTGATGAGCATCCCTTGAGATGCCATGTCTTGTGCCCAGCTGCAGCTTCCTCTGGGAAAGTGGGTGGGAGAGGTTGTGGTAAAAGTCAAGGACTTGGCATTAAGGAAATGCTTTTCTTGAGTTCCTGTGTAATTTAGCAGAATCCTGCTAAAGCACTGGGAGGTGCAGGCTTGGATCAGATGGATCACAGACCATCTGATGGTCTGCCCCAGGCCTGCCCAGATTCTGCTGCTGCACCATGTGCTGCAGACCCCAGTGTGAGGGGAGGTTTCACCATCACTGAGCAGTTCGTGTTCTCACTGCTCACAGCAGAAGCAGCACATTCCTCATTAACTTTTCCAATGTGACATCACAGAAAGCTCAAATCTAACAATTCACTGCAATGACAAGCCACCTTGAGATGACTAATTCCTGAAATCAATTATAATGCTGGGAAGAGAAAAAAAAAAGTGATGGAGGAAACTTGAAACTCTTTTAGAAGAGAATGTCTCTCCTAAGCCAAAAAATGGAGGCAGATAAGACAGCATTTCCAGGGACTCCCAGGCTGGCCACACCAGCAAGAAAAACGAGTATTTGTTAATTTTCCTATCACTACTGCAGTATAACTGCCTAGGGCTCACCCAATTTAAAAACAATAGGAGACACTGGTATTTGGCTAAAGCCCCAACAAAATTCAGTGGTGCAGTATGAGGACCACAGCCTCAAAGGAAGGGGAGATTTTATCATTATTATGTATTTACAGGCTCTTCTGACAAATCCTGCTGCATCCAGCGAGTGCCAAAATAGCTGTGCTAGTTCTGCTGGCCCAACACAGTTTTCTGCACTGACTGCTTTGGCCAATGAAATATCTCCACCACCCAGGACTGAATTGCTGCAGGAGAGAGATAAATTTGTAAGTGATATTTTGATTTGGGATTAAATCATTAGTATTATCTGGCCTAGTTTCCTGAACCAGTAAGTGAAGACATGTTGTTGTAGATGAGAAAATAATCCAGCTGTAGAGCTGCTACAGAGAGAAAACATGGGAAATAGTTTCATAACTATGTTAGGTGAAGCCTGCAAGTCCTGTTTTCAGGAGATTGGAAATTCTAAAGTCTGACTTCATTGTCTTTTAAGCTGAAAGTCAAAAATTTAAATTCCTCTAGCAAAAAAAGATCCGTTTTTCAGATCACTTGAAACATTTCATTTCAGCAAATGTAAATATTTCCCTTTGATTTGCCCTGAGAAAAATTTAATATATATTACAAAGGAAAATATTCAAAGCAAAATGTATTTTTTAAATAAAAAGCTGAGATAGTTCATCAGCAGAACTGTCCTGGGAGAGTTAGGAAATCCCCAAAGTAACTTCTGCTGAAACAGCCTCCCCTACAAAATGAATCTAGTTCTGAGAGAAGCACATATTGCCACTGAACATGATTCACTTGCAGCTTTGCCAGGGTCCCACTTAAACAGTCTCATAGCCAAAAATAAAAGCCCACAGGACAAGCCCTGAAATGATCTGTCCTTCCACCAATTAGGCTCAAAACACTCTCTAGAGCATAATGAAGAACAGAAGAGCATATTCCCAGCTGGGAGTGAGAAAAAGGGATAGCTGCTAAAACAGGAGCATTACTGCAAAGGGAATATTTAGTATATTACTTAATTAGAAAGGTATTTTCTGCTCTTTCTTGCTAGTTTACAGTACTCAAAATGTCTTGCAAAAAGTGGAATGCACGAAAACTGAAACAAACAGGTTTTACATTTTCATCATGTTCACAACTAACTCTAATTAAGATCTTCTCACAAAATGTGCAGAATCTAAAAAGAAAGTCTGCATTATCTTGGGAAACTAAAAATATGCTTCCCCAGGCAATAGTAAGGTTGTCCTGTCAGAAAGCTCCCTCCTGCCTTGAAATCTTGACAGGAGAATATGATGATAACGAGATATTAGCAGTTGCACAAAACTAGCAGAGAGGACAGAAATAAAACATACCATGAGAGAGTGAACTGCTTTTTCTCATTATCATTTTGATTAGAAATGCATAAAAAGCCAAGAAATGTTTTCCTCATTACCTTTTCACAAGAAAGGTCATGAAAGGGCTTCCTGATGTCTTTTAGACAAGGGAAGACAGCACAGTGTGATGAATGCTTATTTTCATGATATTTGCTTGAAACTTTCAGATCTTTAGGAAGTTTGGCATGTTCACTCTGAGTGAATTCCAAGCCACTTGTTAAAGATAATACACAACAATTTTGCACAGCAAGCTTTCAAGTTTTTAAGGAGACAAGACAAAATAGCTGTCAGGGCAGCTAAGAAAAGTTCCTAATGTGAACATGCCTTTTTGGCCCTAATAACTTTGAGAGCAATTTGTTCTCACTGTCACTGAATTCACCTCTATTTTACCAAAAGAACAACATCTGGAGCCACCTCAGACAGCTGAGTCACCTGAGACACTTGGTGGTACCTCCTGCTCCCTGCCTGGGCAGCTGCAAAAGCAGAGTAATGGGCAACAGGCTTTCTGGTGGATTGTGGAATGGATAAGCATTGACACAGAAAAGCAGAAAACTTTCAGGATTCTCAGCAGCTTCTGTCTCCTTCCCAGTGTAAAACAAATGGCTCACAAAGAAAATGCTACGGGCAGTGGTGCATATGTTTGCAACAGTAACTGAATGGGGACTGGGGACTTGTGGAAGGTGTCCAGTGTGTCAATTAAGTACCAGAAATGTCCAGCTGGGACATACCAGTGGGCTGGCGGTCCAGTCCAGATGGCAAAAGGGCTGGTCCTTAGGGAGAGGAGATAGCCTGGCTTCTCCTTCAACATCCCCCTCTACTCACAGATGTGGCTTTGGGGATGTCAGGTCCCTTTCCAGCCATTTATCAACCTGTCCTCACTGAGACTGGCCAAACCCTTTTGAGCCAGATGGCAGTCCCTGTCTTTCCAGACTCACAAGGCAGTGAGTCCCAGGTGTTCACCACCTCCTGTGCAAAGAAATCCTTTCTTTTATCTCCTAGAAATCAATCTTGTATTTATTTCACTGAGTGCCCCTTGCTCTAGCATTGCAACATTTAGTGATCAGTAATTTAAATTCAGCTCATCCATCACCTTCCTGACTTTTCAAATGATAATCACACAGCCTTCAACTGTCCAAAGTTTCAGACACTCCTTACAGCACCAGCTCCATGCACTCAGACCATTTGCCTTTCTCAGTACCTGCTGTAATTTTAAAACAGCCTTCTTTGGATGTAAGACCAGTACCACAGGTTTGTGTTCTTAATCATAGCTCTAAATGGTCCAGTTGAACTAACTTGCCTTTGACAAAGTGCTGCACAAAGTGCATCGTGGAGCATCTCTCAAAGGGAAATAAATAACGTTTCCTGCATTCCTGGTCTTCATCTGCTAAGGCCAAACCATCTCTGATCTTTACCTGATAAAGAGAACCCATTTCCCAAGTTAAAACCCCAGTTTTTCCAGAAGCCCTGTGGTTTATTGACTCTTAGGTCTCTTGTGGTTTTTTAAAATTTACTTTACCACACACCTGGTAATACAGTGACTGGCCACCATGCCACAACAGGAGGGGGGAGCTATAATTCTGAGAGCAGAATTTGTTGGCGGCTGCAGCAAGATCTGGGACCCAGAAGACCCAGGTGTAATTTTCTTGCTATGCCACAAAATTTTCTGCTCCTTTGGGCAGGTTATCCCTATCCTGGCCTCCACTGGCACTACAGACACAGCAGCAAGTCTCTGACTCCTGAGGGTGCTGCACAGCTACAGACACTGACAATGTAAGATCCTGTCAGCCAAAACTAGCACACAGAAAAATAACAGCTGCTGCACCAGGCAAGCAGGGGAAGTCTTGAAGGCTTCCATTTTAAACGCTTTGTCAAAGGCTCCCTGGGGCCAGCAGAACAAAGAACATTATCTTAACCTCAAATCATAAGGTGCTCCTTTGCCTTGTGGCGGGGAAAGGCTGCTCTGCAGGCTGCTGTGGAGCTGGAAGAAGAAAAACGCTTCATCCTGTGAGTGATGGTGGGGGGAACTGTGGAGGCCTCTAGGGGACTTCCTGGGGCTATACCCTGGAAGAATGTCCCCTAGACTTTAACCTCTCCATGGACTGCTGTGACATGCGCTCAGTCAACCCCCGTGCCACTCCCCCTGTTGGCCCATTGGCTGTTCAACCGCCTGTTAACCATATATGGTCAAGGTTCTAGCAGTTTCTTTGTACCTTCGTTGGTCTGTACCCCTGTCTGTTTACCCTTCTGTTTCCCTATTGCTTTTCCTGCTCACACTTTCAGGTGATTGGTTGTTGCTGTTGGCTCCACCCCTTTGTACCACTATATAATTCTGGACTCTCCACCTCTCCCTGTCTTTGTCCCTGGATCCTTTCCAGTGGGTAGGTGAAATAAACTACCACTGGAAACCTCTACAAAGACCCTTCCTGCCTCTGCCATCTTAGATAACCAGCTGCTGTGTGCAAGTGTGATATTTGCTGGGCGCCGTTTTTGCAGAGCTAACACACAAAGAAATGCAAGAGGCTCGTGACAGTGTGATTGCAAGAAGTTCAAAACACAGGACTGGAAGTCTCTACATCAAAAGTTCAAGAAGTCTCACCATGGAAATACTTGGGATGGAGAATCACAGAGCAAACAATTAGGCTGCAGAGAATACAACTCAGAACCAATGTCGACGATTTACAAGATTTACAGCAGCTTTTGGGAGAAATCAATTGGATCAAGCCAATTTTAGGAAACACCAATGACAAACTTACTCCACTTTTCAACTTATTGACAGGAGACTGCAACATGAAATCTCCCAGAACCCTCACAGCTGAGGCCCAAGGTATTTGCTGCGTGCTTTCTGGAGCACTCTCCTCCTGGGGACGCTTCAGGAAGGTTGCAGCAATCTACCAACTGCCTGCTCTGCAATGAGAAACAAAAACCACCTCCTGTTCTCTGAGAAGCACGTGGAGATGTGTGCAGAGCAGGAATGACTGCTTGTCCCCATTCTGGAGGCGCACGTCACAGCGGCTCTGGGGAGGATCTTTCATCTTGCTGCTGCCTGCTCTGCCGAGGGACGGGGCTCCAGCACCCAGAGACCTCGGGCCTCCCACCACTGCAGCACAGCTTCGCCTCTAAAACAGAATTATTAAATGCTTTTATTAACTTGCAAGTTTGCTCATTGGCTAAACAGCTAATATGCACCTTGGCTCCTCGCCCCAGGAGGGATTTTGCTGTCTTCAGCTCCCTAAGAAATTGGTTTATTCATACCCGCATTGTCCTGTGGAAGGCAAATGTGATTGCTTTTAATATAACATTAATGTTTTGAAGTTTTGATTAAAGCTAGCTAGCATTATAGGAAAATCACTGAGGTTTTGTTTTGTTTTTTTTTAATATGTTGATTACTCATCTGTGTGCACGGCCTATGCAGAGTGTAACAGTAAGATATTATCCAAAATAAATACGTATTTCCTCTTGGTAAAGGGATTATCAAATCTTAGAAATCAGAGGAGAAAAAGCAGTCACTATCTCTCAAAAAAAGAGAAAAAAAAGGTTACCACAAAGTAGCAGACACAGCTCTTTCCCAATACCAAAAATGAGAAATAATGCACTTCTTGCACTTTCAGTTAACAAGCAATGTCCCCTTTAGCTTCCTCCACCAAACAGACACTCGTTGTTGCACAGCCTTTCTCAAAAGCTGATTTACACCTCAAAGCAGGCTGCAATCCACTATATGCATAAACATTTGGTTTCTGAAGACTTTTGTACAAGTTGTGGAGAAATGCAGGAGTATTTACTGGAGCAAGAGGTAATGGAATAAAAACACACAATAAAATATTCTGTGTATAAAGTTGGGTTTAAATTAGAGCTGCTATGTTTATAGTATTCCATTCTCTTTTCTACATTGAACAGGTTTTTTTCCTTGAAGCTTTTGAGCTCTTATTTAAAAATATAAAAAGAAGAATTATGACTCTGATATTCCCACTTCAATGATTCAGTCCAAAAAATACAGAAACTTCCTTTGGGAATTTCAAAAAATTTCTTCTTAAATTGAAGACAATATTCTGTAGCTATCCTAGGGGCTAGAGTTTGAAATTGATGCTTTTGTCTATTTTTCTCCAGTTCTAACAGAAGAAATGAACCAACACGCTTAAGAGTGTAAATCTAAAATGTTTTTATTAGTACTATTTTCATGCCTGTAAAAGGAGAAAGAAATGAAAAGTCCCATATTGGTGTAACCTTCAAATAAAAACTGCTAAACTTACCATCCATAAGCTAAACCAGAATTTGGAAATACAGGAATGACTTTCAGACAGGTAGGAAAAGAGCATTTGACTAACAAATAGAAATTGCTCATACAACACTTGTGTTATAAATAGCATTATTGACTTGCCAACCTGTAATTAAATACTATTGTTTTGATTGTTTTAACTCTGCTGCTGTATACATAAAATCCTCTACTGCTTTTTCAGTAAACTAAGAATAAACACAAACAGAAAATTGAAAAAGCTCCTCAAAACTAGAGGAAAGAAAAGCTATACAAACTTGGAAAAGGGGGAAGGGTGGATTTTCCCTCTTGAAAGAGAAAAGCCTCTAGAGTGAAGGCTGGCCATCATATGAACATATTTCAATATCAGGCAAGGGAAGGCAAGGCAGCAAGTGCTGGAGGCTCCAGAATAATTCCTTGAGCCATGAGAGGCACTTCTTCAGAGTGGCTCTCCTGCACCACCCCACCCAGCACAGATCCACACTGTCAGTGAAAAAAGCTTCACCAGCACCTGCCTAGAGGCAATGGTCACCCTCCTTCCCAAATCAGGGACATGATGCCACAGACATTGAAATTACTGTCCAAGGATGAAAAAGCTAATAATAATAAAAAAGAGTAATTGTATTCTAGACAAATAAACCATTTTAGATGGCAGTTGCAGCACACAGAAACACTTGAGGCAGCAAACTAACCACTGGCTGATCTCCATCACTACTTCCCAGTTTCATTGCTCAGCAGCGCCCTGAGTACATTGTTTCCTTTAACTTGCTATTGACAAATAACATTTTCATACACCAGATTAAACACAGAGAAAAATCCACTGCTCTTGGAATGGGCTGGTTTTTTCTCAAACTATACTGACCCTTCCAAATAAAAACTGTCCATCTCTCCTTCCCACCTGCTCAGCACAACACTCTGTGTTTCACCTCTGCCCATGCTGGGGTGAGTTCTGCTCCAAGCCCAATATTTTGGGCTGTGCAACTGAACTTGGGGAGTCAGAGACTCTCAGGAGCACAGACTCTGTTCAACAGCAATACAGAGACCTACAGTGACCGTGCAAATCCCACAGCATAGGATGTACCACAGAAAGTGACCAAAGGACAAGATTTCAGGAGGTGATAGATCACTGTCAGCAAGGCAAAGGGACACAGCATCCAGACCTGTGGGAGCCACAATTCCCACACCATTATTTGGACATGTTTGTCAGCTGGGACATCCTGGAAAAGGACAGTGTAAATTCAGAGCCTGCTTCAGATCTTTCAGTGGGGCTGGAGCTTCCTGGGGAAATACCATGCTTTGTTCCGCTAAAGAAATGCAGCACTGATAACTTCCCCACCAAAGTAAACAAACAAAGCTTAGCATCTTTTTTTTTGTTAGAAGAAAAAGATCCTTAAGCCTTATGTATTGAAATAAACCAATTGATCCAACTGGATCAATTCACTGATCCAATATTTTCAGGTGCAAACATTCTCTTCTAATAGTTACACCCAGATGGTGGAGTTAGCATTGCACCATTGTCTTAGGTGCAATGCAAGATGTAACCAGAAATATGTATTCTATTACCAGGTGAGGTGGTGTTCTTTATCTTTTCCATGACTCATCCCTCAGAACTCTGGGGGATATCTTCTGTTCATGGGCCAGCTGTTAAACCAGGTGGGGCAGTTTTCTTTATCTCTTCCACAACCAATCCTCCCTCCAGGAGATCTGTGCTGTTAATGGCCACTGAGTGTCACTGCATGGCTGATAAAATTCCATCATCCCATTGGGAGATGCTCCCCCAGGAGGAGGAGCCAAGCATTCCTGCCTGGATAGAATCTGACACCTGGAACACCACAGCAGCCTTTTCCACTGCTCCCAGAGGAGCAGCTTTCTTCTCCACTGCATTCCCAGAGGAAGCCCAGGCCCATCTCCAGCAGAACTGGAGCTTCAGAGGAAACCTCCACCCTTGTAAAGGATCCCTGCTCGAACAGAACCACCCCTGTCACTGCAGGAGGGCTGCAGCCACCATTGAATGGCACTGCCACCAACACCCTGACCCACAGGGTGTCAGCTTCTATTCTGACTCTGTCAGTGGGGTTTTGTATTACTCCATTATTATTTTAATTTTCCTAGTAAAAAAATATTATTTCTATTCCCATATCTTTCTTTGCCTGAGAGCTCCTTAATTTCAAAATTCTAATAATTTGGAGGGAGGGGGTTCACATTTTCTATTTCCAGAGAGGATCCTGCCTTCCTTAGCAGACACCTGTCTTTTCAAACCAAGGTAACCATCCACACCAAAATGACCCATTTTTCCTACTAGGAGTAAGTGCAGTAGCAGCCTGATGCTTCCCTGTGCTCACACAGCCTGAAGTGCCACTTTGAACACAGAGTCACCATTTTGATTTTCTGCTAGAGGACACTATGGCCTTGTGAGATTGGCCAGTCTTTCATTTTGTGTTCCTTAACCTTCTGTATGACACAAACATTTACTCTGGAGAGGAAGCCACCACATGAAAAAAACATTAGGTGGGTTTATGCTGCCCTGAGTGCTGCAGCCTGGATCTACGCTTGCAGAGGTGCCTCAAGGCTCTCACACAATCCCTTTGGAGAAGCCTGGTGTCCAGCTCCATGTGTCCCTCCTCACACCTGCAGCTTGGCTTTTCACACAGCCCCAACCATGCCCCTTGTGAGGGGCAGCAGGTCTGTCCAACCCCACCTGCCACCTCAGTTAGAACTGCTGCTCTGTGGAGATCAGAAGCGCCAGTCCAGAATCCACGGCACGCCCCCTTCTCCAGCCCTGATTAAAGCATTTCTGTTCTCTACAGGTGCCTGTGGGAAGAGCTGCTGGGCCTGGACTGCTGCCTCCCACCAGCCAGCCCAGCAAGACAGCATGGAACATCACAGAGGTGCTCACATCAGGAGCCCCTGGCTCACTGCAGAAGGCCAACACTTCAAATAAAAAAAACCAAACCATCTTTCTAGCAAATATACATTCTTCTACTTGAGATGGATTGTTAGGTTGTCCTGCCTAATATTCTTAAAAGCAAACTATGGAAGGACAGTCTTGGGAAAACATTGGGGGTAGGTGGCAGCTGGTTGAGTAGCTGTGTGCAGGGAACAGCTTCTGATGTCTTGAGGTCAAAATGGAGCCCTACAAGGAGCCTTACTCAGATTTTCTACAACTACTGCCTGAGGGACAGACAAGAACATATGCTCACGTTTTCAGACAATGTGAAGGTGTAAAAACCCCTCAAATATACAGGGGAATAAAATTAGAATTCCAACGGTCCTGACATATCCAAAAAATGGTCCAAAAAGAACAAAATTCACAGGGACAAGTGCCAAGGACTACCCTTAAGCAGAAATAATCCACTGTACAAACACTGCATGAAAAAGAGGAGAAAGAGAGAGTTCTTCAGAAAAGCATTTTGATCCTCAGCCTTAAGATATCATCATGAGCTGTGACACCTTGTCACAAGAAGAGGTGAACATCCCTCTGCAGTGTGCAGAGAGGCACGGAGGCTGCAGTGATAATCCTTTCCCACTGCTCAGCCGTGGAGAGTCGGCAGCTGAGTTTCACCACTGCCCTTCAAAAAAGGGGAACCCAGAGAAAAAAGCCAAAGAGAAAAAAATCAGAGGTGAGCAGATCTATAAAGGCAGGTAGAAGTAGTGTTGCTTGGTCTAAGGAAAAGAGGATGGAGAAAGAAGGTGATGAAAGTCATTCCTGCATAGAGAGAAGGAATAATCTTCCATGACCATGGTGAACAGACATGGAGCTGCAGGAGAAGGAGGAAGGGGACCTTTATTAGAGCTAAGGTTTCAAAATAACTTGTATTTATGTCTTTGGGCCAAGATTTTTCATGAGCAATAAATAGTACCAGGAGGGGATAAGTTGACATCTGAGAAGGGTTCTTCTTTCTAGTAGGGAAAATAGCCACTGCTCTTGGAAACACAAACTACTTTGAGAAATGTCAACTCTGACCTCCAAAAATTAAAGTACCTTATGAAAACAGAAGCCCAAAGTAGGTCATTGTGTTAAGCTATTTGAAAAGACACATTTTGTGACAGCAGAGGTTTGCTGAATGTTTCTGAAGAGAATAACTGTTATTTATAAGCTTAAACAAGACAGGAAATATCCTACAACCTGCTATCCTGAATGATGAACAGCTGATATTCCAGGTCTAACAATTTGAAAATCACACTTTGGCAATCGTGCCTTTAAACAAACAACCTCAGGATAAGTGGGGCCACAGCCAACAGGATCAAGAAATATCACAATAAGATTGAGGGAGAGTAATTAAAACAAATCATACAGAATTTTTTACCCACAAGTATTTGCTCTTCAATAGTTTGCAATGAACCCTTTTAGGGGATCAAGGCTATACCCTCAAAAAAAGTGGGCTCAGCTCCAAGAACTCCTCTCCCTGTAGAAGGGTTTTATCTTTCCTGCAAACTGCATTACATTTAGGACTAAAATATACTACTTGTATAGCTCTTACAAGCCCATTTTGCATTAAGGCAAAAGGAACCTGAACATAAGATGTCTGATTAATCGTATCTATGTGAAGCAGCACAAGCTTTAAAAGAGAACCAGTTTCTTATAAACAGTGACTGGGACTCTTAATATATTCTGATTCCTGGACAGTCATTATTTCCCAGTAATTAAATGCTTTTCCTTCTTTTCACTCTAAAAGTATTATAACTTGTGACATAAAAAGACATAAAAAGGACAAATGCTGCACTGTCTACCACAGCTGAGGAGTAGGAAAGTTGGAGGGACGTTGTTTTGCAAAGCTGACATTCTGAGAAATTCAGACTACATTTGAGGGTAGGCATCAAATCTGCAGAGAACTGATAGGCACTGCTACCTCCTCCCTTCCTAGAGAGGCCGTGGCTTCTGTCCCTTTTCCTACAGAGCTGCTCCTCTGGCCTGCTCCACTTCCTCCCTTCCTGCTGAACAAGATAAGCCCAGGGAGCAACAGCATCCATTAACAGGGTTAGCAAGGCCAAGCTTAACTCTTCGGTGTAAAGGGCCCCCAAATTCCCATGAATGGTTCAAAAATTTGAAGGGTTTGGCTTTGTTCTTTTTTGTCTTTTCATTGAAGATAGTTTCTGTTTCTTGCCTGGTTTTTGAGCCTTTGAGATATATGTTGTTCTGTTCCTTCTGTAGCAAAAAGTCTTCTCTTTCTTTTAATCCAGAAGCTGAGCATCACCACTTGAGGCCCACAACTGCTGCCTGGGCTTCACTGACCACCTCCCCATTTTATACTTGTATAAAATCACAGGGTCCAAGCAACGTGGGAAGGGGGGAGCTTTCACAAGCATTTTGAGACCCCACTCCACAGTTCTCTTACAGCAAACTTGGACTTGAATATATATCACAGTTTTTAAAACTGCATTATTTGGGCACCCTTCCCATGCTGTTCGCCTGACCTCTAAGTTTCCATATGAAATTAATAAAGTGCATTCACTGACTTCAGTGATCTGTGACCCCAAATTATACATCAGGTTTACTTCTTGGTTTAACACAAACATCTAATTATATTTAGAAAAAGCTTAACATTGGAACATTAGTCTGGGCAAATCTTGGCTTTTAATAAGATGTCACAGTGCCCACTGTGCATTCTGAACCTAATAATGATTATTTTACACAGCACTAATATCTGCAGTGGGATCAGCAGCATTATTTTGAATGGCAAAACAATTAGTTTGATCAGTAGATGTTGTAAATTGCTTATGACCAGCAGACTGATGCTGGAGGAATTGGTCATTTCAAAAGCAAACATGTCTGAGCCATCAGAATTAGGCCATGAGCTGGTTTTGTTTCTCCATGCCACTGCTGCAGAGTGAAGCCAAGGAGCAGCCCCAGCCCTCAGGAGGGGGATCTCTAAGCTGGCTTTGCTCTGAGCATGACAGGGACAGCTTGGTTCATCCATTCTTACTGCCCAGTGTGGGGCAACACCCTCAGTCATCTCCCATTCCTGCCCTTTCCTTCCCATCTCAGCAAAGCAGAGGTCAGGGAAGCACAAAAAGGTCACTACAGAATTACTGCCAAAGGACCTGGGAGATTTCCTTTTGTGACTCCTGCTAGCAGTGAAGGGATGGCAGGATTAATGTAATTTTTTTTCTGGGCAAAAATAACTATGATCCTGTATTATTTCATCCTTTAGCTCCTATGAATTACATGAGTTCATTTCAATACACGAGGCTTAAGGATCTTTTTCTTCTAATAAAAAAAAGATGCTAAGCTCCATTTCCATAAGCATTATAATCATAAGCAAAGCAATGACAGACACAAGCAAATCCAACTAAGAATTATTAGAGCCAGCAGAGGACTACTCTTAATTGCATTCCCAATGCCTTGTAGAGCTTTGACTTCACACTGCCTTATCTTTGCAGACTGGTCAGTAAAAACAAGAGAGCTTCATCCCTCTGTTGGAAGGATGTATAATGGGGAGGGGGAAAAGTAATGAAAGAAACTACCACTTTTTTCTCTCTTTTTTTTTTTTTCCCTTCTTTTAAAAACTTTGGCCCCATTTTGCCGTAGGAAAGACTCATGCAGAAGGCTAGAAGGGTTTATCCAGGTGCTCCCACTGGCCCTGGAATGGATGGAATGGCATTTTTCCCACTCAATTGTTGTCCTTTACACGTGACAGCCAAAGTTTTCAGACCTGATTGCTTCCATCCATCAACAACCTCAAAAAAGAAGACCATAAATGCACCCAGAGTGCTGCTGGAACTGGATCCTCCTGCACATCCAATGGGTATGAAGAGGGTTGAGATGGCAGAAATGGGATTAGAAGGTGGCAGCTCTTACGCCATTATAGCTGTGGGTGAGACTGGCACAACAGCCAGGCCTTTTTCCTCCTGCCATTTGGTGCAGGGTTTGCTGTCAGGAGTTTTAAAGGCATCCAGCACTCTCAGCTGTATACAGATAAAAGAACAAAATCCAAGTGGCAGTGCACTTTATCAAACCAAAGTGATCTGGGTAGGCATAACCACACGTGAAACACATTCCCAGCATGGAAAGACTTTTTAAATTGCTGCACTTGGCTTGGAAAGCTACCTGAAACCAAGAGTGCCACATGATTTGAGAATTTCAGATTCCAGTTACAACCAAAGCAGGCTGTTCCTTTTTGCAGGGCATGTCTGTCTTTCTGCTGCCAGAAAATGACAAACGTGTCTAAACAAGGTGCCTGGGAATATAAAATTTATTATAATTAATTGTATTTATATTTATATTTATTAAAATGTATTATATTTATAAAATTTGCCCAAAGGCAAGTGTATTTGGAATGACTACTTCAGGTATCTTCACTATGCAGCCCAAACTTCAACCCTAAACACCTCACAGGATTTTTAAGGAAAAAAAAATGGTGGAACAGACATGAAGCTGCAACTCTGGTTACAGGTTTTGCCCAACATGATCTGTGCAGAAGACTCAAAATGCTTTACTTCAAGTTGGTTTTAAACCAAGCCAGAGGTTCACCAAGGCATCAGTCTTCTTCTTGAAATATTTCACTACTCTCTAGGTCTAATGCTAATTTTTACCCCTGCCCTCATGCCTAAGGGGTTTCTTTGTCCTGAACAAAACCACTTGGGACTTTACAATGTTCTCAAGCGATTTACCCGCCTCCAATTGATTTGGAAAGTCTGGCATTTAGAAATATCTGCAAACCTCATCCATCTACTCCAGACTTGGAGAAAAAGCCTCCCCCCAGCCCCATGTCGTGTGTCTAATCAAAAGCACTAGACAGAAGAAATTAAAAAGTACTTTCCCTAGGCATTTTTTTCCAATGCTCCTTTTGTTGTGCAGCTCCTTAGTTCTGTCCTCACTTTCAATGTTTTGTGAAGCTTTGACTGGCACAGAAATTATGCTAAGCATATTTTAAAGTGCTGCTACCAATAAAACATGAAACCTACAGTTTGGAACACTAAAAACAATACTGCTTGTATCATTTCAGAGCAACAAAACTATGACACTTTACTTTGTTAACAAATTTCAGCTGCAACAAACGTGGTGATCTCTTGCTCTCACAGATCAAAAACCACCAGCCAAAAGTCATTCTCCATCAGCACTGCTGAGTTTGCCTTTTGCTTATCGTGTGCCCTCATCGAGCTCCTTAAGATTTGCTTCGAGGTTTTGTTCAGCTAGAAGCAGATTTCAAGAGGCAGCCAACATTTGCTAAAACATGCTATAGATTTGGGAGAGCCCAGTAAAGCCTGGAAGCCCTCCCTGGATCTCACAGTGCTTGGTAGGGTTTTATCTGTCCTTGGGAGATGATGACTTTGCTCCTGTGTGCAGCCAAATCAAAGCAGCATATTTGCTCCTTTTTTACACTCACATGCAGAGGCCATTTGGCCCTAATAATTAGCTGTGTTCTGCACAGCCTGAGTTTCACAGCTCACCATAGCTGTGTATTTATAAAGCAAAGCCACTTTGTGCTCTGCCTGCCTGAAGATACACCCTGACCCTAAAAGACTTTAATCACATCCTCTGGGTAAACCCATCACTTACACTCTGTGCTGAAGGTGCCTGTTGAAACCCCTTTTTCAAACACTCTTGTTGCCTCCCTGTCTCCTGCGGCAGGAACCTTACTTCCAGGGGTTAAAGGCTGCAGCACTTTGCCCACACTCCCTGCCACTAAGAGAGAACAGAAATGAGTAACTCCTTTAAACTGAGTGTACTGCTCACTCTTTCCACCTCATCAGAAAATTAGAGAGAGAAAAAGAAAAGCCTCATCCTCCCCCATAATCATTTCAGATGAGTTCTTATTTCAATTACAGCACTGTTTTGTTCCAGCTCTTGCTAATACCCTGCAGTTTGTTCACCTGTGGAAGCAATTGTCCCTTACAGCTCTTCTCCCCTGTCCCCCTTCCCCTAGGCTATTTGGGCTTGCTAGAATAGACAGTATTAATAGAGCTTTCCCACCAAATTTTGGCAAGAATATTCAGATGCTTTAGCAGCTGCCTTGGCTTCTTAAGAACTCAGTAATCCTTTAATCTCCAGACACATTTTTCCCCCCCATAAAAGATTCACAAGCAAAACAAATGCAATATGGATCAAAAATTCAATCAGAATGCTTAAAATGCAATTACATTCATCAGGGTGTTCTGTTAGGTCGGGTATTAAATCTGGGGTTTATTCAATATCCTCCTTTTATTATAAAGCAGTATTTTTCCACTCTGTAAATCATCTGATCCCTGGGCTAAAGTCCTCTTTGCCCAAAACATACACAAAACATGGCGGGAGATAGCTGGTTAGAAATTCCTGCACAAGACCACTCCTGTGGAGACATAACGAAGGACAAATAAGACAGGGAGCAAAGACATTTCTACTGGAGCAGGGAGGCTAATTTCAGAACTAAAGATTCTGCAGTTATGGCTTTAATAAGTAGTTGTCAAGTGAGTTCCTTCTTGAATTCCCTTTCCAAAGCAAATCCATGTGTCTGCCTGCACCTCTCTGCGAGTGTTTTCCCCCATCTTGAAGTTTTAAAGGACTTCAGAAATTTAATCACCTTGTTTTGCACCAGAGCTCTGTGGAAATTTTCAAACCCAACGGATGTTTCTTGGGAGAATGCCAGCCTGTTTAAACCAGAACTTCTTGAGCAAATGCATCTCTTTTGCGAGGTAAGGGGCACTAACACATCCCCTTTACTCCTCCCATTCCTCCCTTTCCTCCTGCTTTCAGGACTGACTTGGACAGCATCAAGCAGAGCGTGAGTGGGATTCCCCCTGCAAATACATGAAGAAGTCCATGATGATTTGGGTTGCTCCATGGTCCAGAGGCAATAACTAACCAAGCCTTTGTAGCTCCATACACTGCCCTCCCTGATGCCTCAGGTTTTAGCTTTTATAGTTTTCAGATTCTGTGCTGCTTTAGTGTGTACACTGCTCTAGTCTGAGCTTCATATTAAGGGATAGTAAGCTCTCTTCACTGAGTAGGGAGACAAAACAATTCCTTCTCTAGCTGGGGACCAAGGAAAATTGATCCAAATCTCAGGCCCAACAGCACAAACAACAGCAGAACGAAAAGAGGAAAGCAAGAAGGATGGGACTTCATAACCTAAAGCTGTAATTGGACAATTAACTCCAACGTGCAAATGGAGCAGAACTCATAAAAGTGAGAGACCCTGTGACTGGTCAGGCATTTTGTGACCATTTTGGTTCACCTTGTGTGTAGCCCTGTCTGGGCTCTTGTGCTGCCCAAGGTGGATCCATTGAGGCCTTTTAATAAATCCCTACTTTATTCTTTAGCTCTGTCTAGCCTCTGTTCTAGGTCAGCCTTCACAGGGCATCATCCCCACTGTTTCCTGTTTTCTGTGAGATGCTTTACATTTGCTGTCTTTTATGAAAATTGGCCACAATTCTCTACTGCTACAGGCAGCAGTGTACAGTGGCATTTTGCCAGCTGACACTCAGCTGAGTTTGACTGACAGCTGTCACAATCCAGTGCCTGGAATGCCAGAGCTTGGCAGCGTGGAAGGGAGTGGGATCTGTGTGAAGCAGCTGTGACTAAGTACCAAGCTGCTTCCATTCCAGCAGTGCTCCCCTCTCCAGTTTGCAGGCACAGGGTATCAGCATGCTTAAAGGCTCTTCAAGGGTCTTCAAAACCTGTAGAGTCAGATTTTCAACTCCTCAGAGACCCACTGATGCACCTTCTTCCAGCTGAGACAACTGCATTTCTCTTCCTGGGCTGTCTACTGCAACACACTACCAACTGGCAAGATTGGAAGAGAGATTTCTGAAGCTTTTAGAGTTTTCCCAAAAATACATATTAATGGAGTTAAAGCAAACTGGATTATCAATTTTGAAAAAATCCTTTTTGAAATAATGATACCAAGTGTTTTGTCAACTTGAATTGAGAGTATTGGCATTTCCATTCCATCTACTAGAACAACTTATTTGAAAATAAACGTAATTCTGGGTGATGTTAATTTCCTTAATTTAAAGTTTTTTGTTGTCAATGATTCAATTCCCTCAATTAAATGAAAGAAATCTGTCAACATCAGCCTCAAGCTACATAAAATTTAGATTTGATGACACTGACAATATTTGGGAGGTGCAGGGGCCACTGTGGCACCCTGTTCCCAGACACATTTCTCTCCTGGCTGCAGAGAAGGGACATACAGGAGCCAGCCCAGCCCAGAGCTGCCCTGAAGCCCTGTGAGATCTGGGCTTTCTTGTCAGCTCTTCTGACTAGAAGGATGAGAGCATTCTGCACAAGGGAATTGTGACTATCATTTCCAAATGAGCAATCAACTATAAAAAGGTGTCAACCTAGCCAGATGGAATAATTGGTACATTGCTTCCAGTTAAAGAAACTACTGCTGTTCTGTGATTCTCTTCTGTTTTTCTTTTTCTTTTGTTTGCAAAGACACTGAATCAGAAGGAGAACTTAGGTCTCCAAGCAAATAGCTCTGCAATGAGTATAATAAAACCACTTTTCTCATTTCATAGCTGAAATCATACATGGAGAAGATGGAGGATGTTTGCTTTCCAACACAGATGTATTAGAGATCAGCAGCAGTGCAAGCAAAATGCAGGAAAAATTTGTATTAAAAAAATATATATTTATTCCTGCATGTTTATAAGCGTAAAGCATAACGTATATAAAGTCTGCTAAATATAGAAAAAGTTCTTTGATAAACTGGTTCCATATAGCCAAAACCAATAACTCAGAGCCAGAGTTCCTTCCCTATGATGAAAATTTTCGTTTTTTTCAGCTGCTAGGTCATTACTGTCACACATGGAAAGGGCTATTCCTGGTTTACAGACACAGGAAAGTACTCCTTACTTCTAAAAATTCTCTTGCAAAAACAGTGATTTTTTTAAATTAAAAAATTAAAATACCTCATGAATTTAACTGAAGAAGATTATAGACTTTCAAAAATCATACGTAGTCTGTCAGAAATATGAAGATTTCATTAGGGCTTTTCAATTAGGTTGGTGGTATAGCACAAGTGATTTCAAATCTTTATTAAATTTTTCAGGGAGATAAGGGTCAGCTAAATTCCCTGCCAGCCAAAGTCACTGAATGAGAAGCAGGAGAGTAGCAGTAAAGTCAGATGAGTTGTTCTGGCCACAAAGTCCAGGTGGCAAAAGTGATTCTTCCCTGCCCTCAGAAGCTGGTCTCCAAAGGCCCCATTTCCTTGGCAGAGATGTTTACAGGACTCAGAGGTATTAGACAGACAAAATGGGTCATGGAAAATAGCCTCAGTTTTAATAACAGCCGCACTCGTTAAGTTCAGTAAGCAGATGAAGAATGAAATCAGATACTCCCAGGAAACACAACTTGCTTAGGTTTCACCTTCTGTGGCATCCAATTTACGAAAGCTGCCTTTATACTATGCTTCATTTTCACATTCCTTGCTTTCTCCTGCCTGAATCCTTCTCTCCATTTCCGTCAGGGTCGTTGCTGAATTCCAATTAAACCATAACGATGAGTGAGAACAAAGAGAAGAGCAACACAACCAAAGCTGACCTGAGCAGGTGACAATTGCACACTGCTGCTCTCATGGAAGGTCGTTTCAAAGTATCATGTCAAACAAATGAACTAATTACAACATGTCTTCTGTGAACCCTGGATAGGATTTCATAGCAGAAGAACTCTATGTCTAACATAAATCTAAAGACAGGAAGAACAGCTTGTACCCAAAACACTGCTCCTGCAGCTATATCTGGGAAAATAAACCCCAGCTTCAGTCAAAGGGGCATTCTGAGAACTTAAGCAAATGCAAAAGCTTAACTCACAAAGCATGAGCAGTAAAGGAGCACAGAAGCAGTCAACACAGCTCACACTAGGTTTCCTCCTATGTTCTTCCCTCTTCTGTTGTTACACAATGTTGGAAAGAAGTGCCTGATTTTAAAGGAAATGCAATCCTGCCAGTGGGGAGTTGCAGCAGATTCATGCTCAGAAGAGCACTATAGAGGTGAAAGCATCAACATCACTGGTGCCTGCTGCACTCCTGACTGCAGCAGGGCCTTTCACAGACCAGCCAGCAGGCTGCAAATGGATTTATTATTCCTCATTTCATGCTTGTGCTGTTAGTCCTTCTCACCTGTGTGATGAAAACCTGTGTGAGGAGGGGAGTTACAGTGAGCATTAGTCTGTCTGCTCACATGTGGCATAACTAAATCCACCAACCAAGCCAGAACTCACTGGAAATCTCCCTAAGCACCTTTTCACCTTTTTCTTGGGCTTGCTCAGTTTATAGTACAAAAGGGAATAAAATACAAAAGTCTCTGTACCAAGATTTGTATTGGGTGCCTGGGACAACACACCATTCCAGGGATGAGTGAGCATTTTGGGATGGTACAACTGTTGCACAGCACCACGAACAGCTTGTTACAGGAGGGGAAGTACTTTCTAAACTATTCCAGTAGTTCTTCCTTGTACACATCTTGTACATATACTTCTTAAAATAGCTTGAGGTAAAAAAAAAGCAGATGTCTTCAGTGAATTGTTGATCCTTTGATAACAAAGCAAGCAATTTCTGGAAGAGCCTGAGGGGAATTCACATTCGGTTTTAAGCAATAAAGCAAATTAGCACCATAGCTTGAAAGGTTAACAGACAGAATAATCCCATGTAATAGTAGGGGAAGAAGATGAAATTATTAAAAAATCAATTTGTTGCTACCTTGTGATGTTGTTTATTATCAATGATAGCATGAAATCACCTCCTCTGCATTCCATAAAGAATTCCTGCACACAGAGGATGCATGACTGCTTCTGCCCTGGGCAGTTGGTACAGAGGATGGACAAGACAGGTGAATTAAAGGCATAGAGACACAAAAGGGAGGGGGACAGAGTGGCTGTGAGCCAGACAAGAGCCACAGCCTTTGAATGCACAATGCGAGGCCTTAACCCGTGACCCATGGAGCCTCTCAAACACGCCCAGCAAAACACAGCTGAACCCCCTCCCCCAATGCCCATCTCAAGCATCTGCAGAGAGCAGTGATGTGCAGACCAAAGCTTTTGCTCTGTCACACAACATCAGAAAGGATTCCTTAGTCCCCAAGCACAGAAAGCCCCACTTCTCCTGTGGACTGGCGGCCAAGGAGAAGGCACCAGCTCATGGATGGCGTGGGTTGGCAAGCTGTCACATACACACAGGCCTTCCAAGTGGGGCAATTTCCTGTGCTGCACAGCTGGGCTGTGTTTGGTGGCTAAGCTGGCTCACTTGGAGCTAGTTAGGTACCTTTCTAAACAGCTACTACCCTCATACAGATGAGCAAGCTTAATCTGTGCTCTGAGTTGCCCAAGAGCTCTGTGTGTGCTTCAGTAAGTGCTAGAGCTGGGCTAATGCATTCTGACACAGGGTGTTACTGCACAGAGGCAGCTCAGACTCAGCTGTGAGCACGAGCAGAGCAAACTCACACAGACCTGCCAAAGGCTGCAGACATTAACTCCAGCCACCCTGCAGTTAGCAGTGTAAGCACATCTCCTCCAGAGGACTCACGTCTGATTAATCCTCCAGCACTCCTGCACTGAAACACCAGGCAGAAAATGAGACAGAGCCATTCTTCTCTGAAAACCATGTAACACCCCATCATTACTCAAAACACCTTCAGAGTATCACCTCCCACTTCCTGTCACCACAACCTTTCAGAAGATAAGGCATATGCACAAGAACAAAAAAGCAGGAAAGCTCCATTTTCCCCAGAGCCCATCAAACACACCCTAGAGCAGAACCCTTCCATCTTCCCACCACAGCTCACAGGGGTTGTCTGACTGTCAACACAACACTGAATTCACATCACCTTTTACCCCAGGCTCCTGAATCTTCCTCCCCAACAAGCACTTGAAAGGACGATGGGCATAGCCACCAGCCTCCTTTCCTTGGGAGCTTTGGGCAACCAGGATGAAGATAGAATAGAGGCTGTCCTGTCTTGCTGCTGGAACTGTGGGGGATCCTCTCCCAGCACCCTGCAGTGCCTGGCACTTCCCAGCAGCTCCCTGTGCCCTGACCATGCTTCAGCTCTCTGGACTGGGGGGCTGGAGCAGCTTCAGCTCCTCTGTGATTCCAAGATACCAGCTCAGCAGCTTCAGAAATTCCCATCAGTGCTGATTTATTTCAGGCTCTTGGTAAGCAGCTGCAGTTCAAATAATAGCGAATATCTTAATCAGACACCTGTGTGACACAATGGCCCTTTAGGCAACAGGTTGATTATCTTTGCCTTCAACTGGTGGTCACAGAATTACTGGGTATTTACTGGTCTCCATGCCAGAGTTTGAAAAGCTATCTTGTCTGGAACATTTAACAGTTTGGTTTTCCACATGGATGATTTCACCATATCTGAAACTACTTGTTCCATCATCCCACAGAAGCTTGCAAGTCACCATTTGAAAGTTATTCTCTTCCTTAATGGATCAAATATGCTTGGCCTGAAGAATAACACAAATTTTCTCAAAACATATGTTTTGTGTTCGTGTTATACAAAGTCTCAAAACATGGGTTGGTTTTTTTTTTTCATTTTTGGATTTAATTTTTAGAATGAAAAGACTACAAACATTGCCTCATATGATGGAAAGAGGAAAAAATTTTTAAAAAGGAGGCAAAGAGTACAAAAAGCTCCACAGGTGGGAGAAAAGAAAATGTTTCTTTTAGCAAAACCAAACTAAGTGAAAATAGCATAAAAAAAGGATGAATGACACATCTCACAATGTGACATAGGTAATGGATATTGTTAGCTTTAGAAATGGGAATCAGCCAAGAGTTTTGTGCAGTTCCACATGCAAGAATGAAGAGTTTGAAAGCTCACAGGTGGTTGTGGGGGCTGGACCATCCTCTCTCAGGCCCCTGTTCTGCCTGTGATGTTCACAGCTGCACTGGACAGGTACATAAGGGGTCTCAGAAAGAGAGAAAGCTTTGAACAAAGCAGTGTGGGGGATAGTTTTAACCCTGCCTCTTCCCCTGCTTGCTTTGGGCACCAGGCTGAGCCACGTGGGCAGAAGAGACCAAGAGGGAGCCCATAGCAGCTGACTCTCCTCCAAAGGACTATGTTGCCCTGAAATAGCTCTTCCTTGGACCAAAACCACCAGCCAGCCTGCTGAGAGCAGTGCCCCAGCCTCTCTTCTGTCCTGGTTGTACTGGGGACAGTTTGGGATCTCACCATTCCTTATTTCTTTACCTTAAGGCTGTTTGTACTGAGACTTGCATATTTAGTACTCTTCTGTGGTGGGATCCTGCATGAAAGCACATGGTTTTGTGACTGCCTGTTCCCTTAGCACATCTTCAAAGCCTTGCACATCAAAAGGTGCAGGAAGGCCTGCTCTGAACAGGGGCTATGAGATAAACTGGCTGTGTGCACCACCGCCCACATTTTCATTTCAGCTCCTGTGTGGAGTACAAAGAAACCAAGCAGCACTTGGGTTCCTCTGGCACTTTGAACTCAGTGGAGCTGAATGTCCTGCTTGCACTCCTGGTTTGTTACGGAAATACAACGTTGTGATTTTTAGCACGGAAATGAAGGTAAGGCCTTCCCAGGTGAGAAACCCTGTCTTTGATAAATCTGCAACAAAGAGCCATGCCAAGTGCTGGTCTAGTGCTTTTGTTTTAACATGGAATGAGCACAGGAGTTAGAAACTAAAACACTGTAGGAATAATGCAACATTGCTAAGCTATCTTTTTGCCATCTGTCAAGTTCACAATATTTTCAAACTGCTCCCGAGCGAATCGCTAAATCATCACATCTCTCTTCCTATGACATAATCAAATAGAATACAATTGCTAATGCAGTACATTTAACCTCTATCAGGAGTTTGTACATTTGTGCAGAACCATAAACCAGTTGTTAGTGCGTGCCAGAAGACTTCTGGCAGCCTTCCTAAGGATTTGTCAAAAAACAATTAGGATCCCTATTGCAGCTAACGTGGAGCCACAGCCAACTGGTGCTGGCCATCACACCCCTGTCACCAGCAGCCTTTGCAGATAATAAGAATCCAGAGCTGGGGGATTTATTGCTGTGGACAAAAGCATCGTGGCTTTCTTCTCCCAGCATCTTTGTCACGTGATGAGTATCACGCTTTTTTCCTCACTACCCAAATCACCTCCTGGCCATTGGGCTGGGTGCTGATTGCTTTAGAGTGATGAGGCAGTGTTCTGATTCAGAGAGTCCCAGTGAGGCCTGAATCACAGAACCAAAGAATCAGCTGGGTTGGAAAAGACCTTGGGGGTCATCGAGTCCAACCTGTGACCCAACACCAACCTATCAACCAGATCATGGCACTGAGTGCCACATCCAGGCTGTCCTTAAACACCTCCAGGGACAGTGACTGCACCACCTTCCTGGCAGCCAGTTCCAATGCCCAGTCACCCTCTCTGTGAAGAACTTTTTCCATCATGTCCATTAAATCTTGAGCGCAGGAATTAAGCAGGAGAAAACAGCTGAGCTCATCACTTTTTGGGTTTTTTCTCTTCTTCTACATGAAACCAATGGAACCAGTTCATTTATGTCCTGCTTTCAATTTAAAAAATATTACTCTTTTTAAGTGTTAAGAAAGTAAAGGTGGAATGAGCCACCCCAATTACTGTTACCCGTGGATTTTACACTGTCCTACTCATCTTAGAAAAATAATTATCTAATTCTTTATTCTGTAAGCTCTTCACATATCTGCAATTTTCTGCTTTTCTGCCCCCTTGCTGATACAATTTTATCTTACAAGTTTATTGACAGTAAATACCACAAATTTTTATCTTCTCAGAAGAAAACTCTGGTGCTTTGGACCCTGCTAAAGCTCTTCAGGATGACATAAGCTTTATATAATGAGATACTATTGAATATCAACAACTGAAATATTAATAATTAAAAGAATGCAAAGTAATAGGAGCATTTTTCAGATTATGACCACCTATGGATCACCACCAATTAGAAGGAGGTTTGAGCAGAAGCCTGGACACAAGCAAAGCTTTGAAAATAAAAAGGGTGGAGAAGTTAAGAAGAGAGGAAGATTTGCTTCAAGGTAATAAAGAAAAATCTAGCTGTATAGAAGGAGAGCTACAAGAGCAGATTTGATACAAAGAATGCTTCAGTTTTGCTTTAAACACTCTAAACTAGAAGGGCAGGCCTTCTTTTGGTACACCCCCAAAAGCTTTATTTCTCACAAAAAGAGTCACTGCAATATATTGCAGGTTGTGGTTTTAACTAACAAAGATGTTGGACTGACAGATCAAAACCACCTCTGACCTCTGGACTATTGCAACAACCAGGACTGTTCCATCAGAGAGATCAAGAAGAGATGAAAATAAATGTACTTAAAGGGAAAGAGGTGCTAAAGCCAAAACAGCGCAGAATTGGAAACTGAAGCAGCACTATCTTTACTGAAAAACTGGAAGAAGCTAAGATTAGCTATTTTGGGGAGTAGGAGATGGGTGGGAGGCTCCTGAGGATCAAAGCCATGCCTGATAATGAAAGAAAAAAATAAAAAATGGTCAAGCCAGCAATAGAAAAACAGTGGCTACCATAGATGTCAAACATTGGTCCACTGCTTTTAGTAAAGTGCTGCTCTCATCAGATAATGGTCTACTCTGGAATTTTGGGGTACAGAATTAAAATAGCCAAATTCATTCCCACCCACAGTGCTAAAGGGCATATTCCACAGTAATGCCAGCATAGCATTTCAGAATCTATGTATGCGAGTATCACCACCCGTGTCCTAATGCAGCTTTTTGGTCCCGGGTAGCTCATGTCCCTGCCAGACTCCTCATCCTGAAGAAGAGTCCACCCTGTCTCCGTGTTACCAGGACAGCCAGCATGGCACAGTGGAACCACCAAGATAGAGGTCACTTGTTCAAAGAAAACTGCTTTACATGGACTAACAAAACCCCTAAGCACAACAAACAAATTGTGCTCCTGAACTCTTCAAAAAGCTTTTTTAATGCACTTCAGGGCTCTGGTAGATGAAGACCACGATATATTTTCAAAAGACGTTCACCCTGTCACATCACACATGGAGTGCAATGTGCAGGATAGATGTCATGGCACGAGAGGGGCTAAAACCAAAAAAGCAGAGGTAACATTTAATCCTTCAGCAGCCAAGGGAAGTTTTGCAATGGAATTTCAATGGATGTGAAACTAACACTTGCAAGAGTACATTTGGGAGATTCAACCCAGGGGCACAAATTAGCAAAGGAAAAAAAAACCCAAAGAACACTTTGTTCCTGAAGAGGGCCAATAGATTTTGTATGTGTTAATGTCTGTGGGCTCCTGAGCTTGTTACCAGCTCTGTCATTATACCACACTACCCGCTTCCTGCTCTCTCACCAACAGAAATTTTTATATTTCAAAAAGGGGAAAAAAAAAGCCAATGAATAAACAAGAGCAACTCTAACTTGTAATGCTTCACTACTCCAGCTAAATGCCTGTAGTGCTACTCACTGCCACTTTTCTCACATGTTTTTTAATGAGCTCCAGAAAGAAATGAGTTCCAGGCAGGATGGAGTGTATGAGACCCAAGCTGAGGAGAAGAAGTTGTCACTTCTACCTCCACAGTGACTTGTCCAAGCCACAAAAGGTGTTGTTTGTGGCAGTAACCTGAACACAAGTGATGCCAGCAGAGACCTTCCTGCAGGAGCAAATCCTAATGGAGACGTTTGGCTGAATGGGGTGATGGTTCAGGTTTTAGCTTTTACATTTTTCAGATTCTATACTGCTTTAGTGTGTAGTTCTGAAATTCATATTAGGGGATGGTAAGCTCTCTTCACAGAGTAGGGAGACAAAACAATTCCTTCTCTAGCTAGGGACCAAGTACAAATGATCCAAATCTCAGGCCTAAGAGCATAAACAATGGCAGAATGAAGAGAGAAAAACAAGAAGGATGGGACTTCATCAGCTAAAGTTAATTGGACAATTAACTCCAATATGCAAATGGAGCAGAACTTATAAAAGTGACAGACCTTGTGACTGGTCGGGTATTTTGTGACCATTCTGGTTCATCTTGGGTGTAGCCCTGGCTGGGCTCTTGTGCTGCCCAAGGTGGATCCATTTAGGCCTTTTAATAAATCCCTACTTTAACTCTGTCCAGCCTCTCTTCTAGGTCAGCCTTTTCAAGGCATCAGGGGCAGTAAAGGTGTGGGGCACCCGCACTAATGTCCTGCTCCTGCTCATCTGGTGTCAACTTGGCACAGCTTCTAGAAATAAATATCTCTCTTATGTTTCCTTTGGTTTCTAAATGCCTTAAAAAAAAAAAAAATTGGCCTGCATCCTTACCAGATAGATACTTGCCTAGCTCCCTTGTAACCAGTGAACCATGTCTATTTACACCAGATGAACATCTAGTCCTACAATTTCAATGGCTTTCCTGTTTTAGATGGTCTGGAAAATTAAGATTTCTCAGTTTTGGATGCATTCCTGAACCTCTCTTCTTTCTAATGTGTCTACCCTCTCCTCCTTCTCCTTTCCATTTTAACCCACAATTTTTCAGGTCATTTAGTTCAGAGTGCAAACACAGATGAGTTATTAGGAGTTGAACATTGCCAACTGCGCATGTAATGTGACTTTGTTTCACAAGGAGTAATAACCTTATTCACACTAACAAAAAATAAGGACTCGGAGCTCACAGAGACACGATACAACAGGAGAGGCCTCAATAAGTGCTCTTCTGCCTAAAAACTTGTTGGAACTTTTTCCAATACTTTTGAGCTGAGGATATAAGCTGAGAGTAGCTAAAAGGACTAGGACAGTGGAATAACCTATAATTTTATGTACAACCACCACTACATCACCAGGATAGAGGGAAAAAAAATCATTTAGAGGGGAAAGGGTAATAATGAGTGTTCTTCAACATGTCAAATACAAAACACTGCAGAAATGTTCAGGTCTGGAAAAGGGCTAGGCTAAAAGGGAAAGGGCCATGGTCACACAGGATTGGAGAAAGTAAGAGCTGACCCCTAAAAAAAGTGTCATTTTTTTTTTAGACAAGCTGATCCTCCAGGCTCAGAATTAAACTTGTTTTTACTGCTGTTTTATTAGATTTTCCATTTTGCCATGACAAGTTAATGATTTTTGCAAAAATGTACCATGACAAATCTGCCCCTGCAGGTGGTTTTACACACCCTACGTTCATTAAAGACTTTGATCTCTCTTCCCTTTTTAGTTTTCCTCCTTGTGTTATGTTTTCAGCATTTTGTTTCTTTTCCTTCCAAAGAAAGAGTAAAGGAGAGAAATACAGGCACTGAGAACTAGTAGGTAGAACATCATCCAGTATTGTGAACCAAGAGACACATGGCTAAAGGAAGGTTTGCAGCTGATTTCCCTTACATTCCACCTCTTGTAACTGCAACTTTATTACTCTGGATCACATTCCCCAGTGTAATTACTACCTGATACCTGTGAATAGGAATAGCAACAGCTGTTGCACAGAGGCTGGGAAGCGAAGATTGGGGGTGAGATGGACTTTATAAACACTTATAACTTCTGAAGATTATTCCTTTTGAAGCTATACATACATTTTAATCAGCTACTTTCATCATTATTCATGAATGAATTATTAATTAGTCCTCTTGACTAAAAATATAATTTCCAACTTGCTGCAAAAATACACACACACACACAGACAAACATGAAAAAATAATACAAGAAAAGGAAGATATTGCACATCATTAGCACCAGAGTGAAGGCTGAGTATTTGATCTCAGTTTAATTATGAATGCCTGGTTGGAAAGAACATTTCCACATCAGCAGTCACTAACACTGCTGTGTGCACTTGGGTGTAAGACAAGTGAAGAGGCCTTACTGGCTACTGGCTTATTTTTCAGCAGCTTCACTCCCTGTTCCACTGGGGGTGTGTGCATGAGCACCTGCACAAATACATCCCTTGCTAAAATGTCTTTTGTCTTGTGGCTTCATACTCAGAACTGGGAAAAACCCAACCACTCAACCTTGAGGCTGTTTCTGGTTACAGGGCAGCCTAAGGCTTCAGCCACCACAGGAGCCCTAAAGGGAGGGACAACCTTTGACCCCAAGAGGAGTACCACCACTGAAAAAGAAAAGGGAAATCCTAAAAGGATTACTGCTGGTTTGCTTTACAGATGGAGAAACAAGAGCAGCAGAGATAACTCACCAATGCCAGAAGCAAGGTGTGAGCCCAAGATCCCCCAACCTATTAGGCTGAAGGATTCCTTTCACTTCCTTATTTATCTAACCATCTAGCAGGGAAAAACCCTGCAGAACATGCACATTCATTCCCTCTCTGGCCCCCCTTTCCTCAGACTGTCACCTACAGGTAATCTGGCCAGCTGGAAGCAAAGTTTTTCCATCAGGGATGGGTACTGAAGGCAGTATCTGGGAGCCAGCAGCTATGGAAGACTCTGATCAGCCTGCAGGGTCTTTTTTTTTCCCCCATAACAAGAAAGACAATGAACAATTGTGCCTTTTTGTTATCTGAATTGGTTTCCTTGATGAGCACGTCCCTTCAGAACCCGCTGCAATGTTAATTTCTGAAATGATCAAAAAGCTTCTAAACTAAGGAAATGCTGCACACTCAGGGAAAGAGGAGAAGGGTTCAGAGGAATTGGAAATGACTTGTTATTCTTCAAAAATCTGGGCCATCCTTCCAATGCTGTTATTTTTAAACAGTTTGTGTTTTAAGTACATGGAGGTACATAAACAGTTGCAGAGCTAATAAGGTTGAATGACTCCAAAAAGCTCTTGTTTTGCCAGAGGCCTTGCAAAAATTTTAACTAGCAAGTTTCACAAACCCTGTTTGGACTATTTTAACTGTTACTGTATTACACCTCTGCCTCAAGCCTGCTCCAGGAAAGCTGCAGTTTCTTTACATGTGTTTCTCACAACCAGGGCAAACAAACTAAAGTTACCAATGGAAAAGAACTCCAAGACACAGCTTTCATCTCAACTTACCAGAAGCAGCCAAAGTCAAAGATGTCCCGTGATAAATACACCAGGGAAAGGGGATTTGGCACTTATTGAAGAACAGCAATGTTGAAGTAAGGTAGAAAAATTATAAAGAAAGGCCTCTTAAAGTCAAGCCTGCTCTCCTAAAATCAGTGGCTGGCCTTGTCAAGCTAGCACTGTGCAAGTTCCCATGTGAAAGCAATGCTGGTGTGAGCAGTTCATTAACACTACAATCTGTTCCTGGGTGAAAAAACAACTAACACCTGTATAAACTGTTTTTACACCGTTAGAAAAATGAAAACTATCTCTCAGAAACAACTTTTCCTGCATGTACACACCAGGGGTTTGAGTGACCAATCAATACAGGATAACAACTTGGTACTGACCAATAAAGTAATTGGCAGGAAAGCTACTGACCAACTGGAGTCATACACAAGGTCTGTAAAAGTGTATAAAAAGGAGTTATGTGAATAAAGAATGGGCTTTTTCCACCATGAAGAAAATGGAGTACGTGTGTGATTTATTCCCATACAGTGACTCTGCACATCAACAGGGGATGGACTTTTAAAAAATCAAGGAAGGTGCTTGCAAGGGTATCTACTGCACTGGGATGCTTTTGTTATCCCAGGACCAAGATGGGCTTCTCTGTCACTTCCTCTTCTCTGCCAGATTCTCTTGGAATTGTGTTTACAGCTGTGTCCTGTTTCTTTACCTCCGGACCTCCACGGAGATTTTGTTCACTTACGCCCGATCTTTTCGGACGTGCTCTTTTAGCTCATTTTTAGCCTTTTCAGCTCAGCAGGTTTGTAGCTCTTGCTCCACTGCCCACTCCTGACTCTGATTGAGCTGTGGATCCCCACCTGCTCATCCAGGAGTGTCCCCAGGGACACCGTGCTCAGGGCAGGCTCTGTGCTGACTTTCCTGCTCATGGAACACAGCGAGTGCAGAGCACATTCAGGTCAGGCTTCTCCAGAGTGCAGTCACACACACGTTGCTTTGGTTGATATTAATATTTCACTAATTTGCCAGCTACAGTAGTTTTCCCTTGAGATATCATTAATAAAATACCACCCAAATAAGCAGGATAACAGGCGAAGTGACCAAACTACAAAACAAGTTTAATTACCTTGGTGTTATACCTTTGCAAGCACTAGCTTTAAATTGGAGAATTCTATAAAGTAAAGCTTTGATGATGCTGAGGCCTATTGCTTCCTATGACTTGCCATTTTAATTACTTTTTCAATTTCCCACACACACTTCCTCTATTTTGTTTGGAAGAAAAATGAAAGTGCCTGTGGGTGTTAATGGAAGGCTGCTGGAGGATTTGAGCAAAACTTCTCCAGCACAGATCACTATGGTGGAATCACCTCGCCAAAATGCAAACCTCACCTTAAATTCAGTGCTACACTTTTTGTTTATCCATGGAAGTGGTAACTCTTCCATGGATAAACAAAAAGATGAGATTATTCAATTAGCTAAATTAAATTTCTTCTGAAGCTAAAATACAGATTTTTTCAATAGCTAGCACATGGGACTTAAACTAACCCAAATAAGAAAAGCAGCAAATCATATTTCAAGTGAGATCTACCCATCACTGAAGAAATGTATTTCTGGCTTTCACCCTGAACACTTTTAAACCTAAATAGAACTTCTTGTAAGTATCCATAAAATTACATGTTGTGTGTGTGCATTTCTAGGTGCATACAAAGTTTATTTTATAGGAATTTCTATTGAAACTACAACAGAAATAAACACGCAATACCAAGGCAAATTCATGTCTGCCTTAATTTTTGAAAAAAAAAAAAAAAGGTGCCTACACAGATGTGTATCTCTTAAAAGTCCTTTCTTGTTGAAAGTGTTATCAGTTTCAGACTTGAAATTAATTTACTGCACAGTAGGCCTTACCAAACTGTACTCTTTTTAAGCCTAACAATGGGAAAATGAAGAAATTTTCTTATTTCTTGTATAGAGAAGAAGCTGAAAGGTAAGCACTTCGTCTGCCAAGACAGAAAGTCAGTCAATAACTGATTCTTTGACATTTCACTAAAAAAGCTGAATCTTTAGTGACAGAACAGTGAAACCATTTTGAAAATGTACAGATTTAAAATAAGATGGCCTAGAAAAAAGAACAATAAGAGATTGACACATGAAATAAAGAAATAATTGTTGTAGTCTGCTCTAACGCTTAGTGCGACTTTGATCATCTTCAGTAACTCTTGTCATGCACAGCAAAATCAGTTCCAGAGCAGATTTGCACAGAGGAGCTTCTGTACAGTGCTCGTGATGCATTTCTTGAGTCACAGCAACTTCTTGAGGCACTGACCAAGTGTACAGACACCTGCATGGAGCCCTCTCTGCCCTCCTGCCAAAGCTACACTAAACTTGGAAATAACCTAAAGAAAACGCAAATTATGGGGCTGCCAAGTGCTGAACCCCACCTGAAGAGCCAACACAACCTCTGAGATGGTTCAGGAAACAGTTTCAGTAGTGCCAGGGCTATCAAAGTTTCAAGAAGCAGGGCTCTGTGCAAAGGGGGCTCTCAGCATGGCTACCCAACGCAGCACTCTGGAGTGTCGTGTCTGGTTTTACTGACAAAACCTGGATAACATGAACTGAATGAGGTTCAGAAATGAGCCATAATGACTGGAAATCATGATTTATTGTGAAAGGCTTCTGACTCTCCATCCACTCTCTTTTCTGAAATAGAGTTAAGTGCTGGCCTGATCACAATCCACCCATACCATGACAGGGAAGAGACTCTGGGTAGGAAAAGGCTCATCATTTTAGTAGACTAATACACTGGATATGACCAGTAACACTACAGGAATTCAGGCAAGAATACTCCATGGGAAAAGATACCAGCCAGCCCAGCAAATGGCCAGGGCTGAGGCAAAGCTCCATTGTGGAAGCCTTCCTTCAAAAACCAGACAGGCATTGCCAGTGCACACAAATCACTGGCCATTTTTTTGGGCTGTTTCATGTAGGATATGTAACTGCATCAATCACACCCTTCCCAAGCTTTACAGTGAGATGGTCTTTGGAAACTGTGGGGTCACTTGAGGCTCAGCCCTCTAAGAGCCTGAGCATTTGAAACTAAAATATGCAAATAATAACATTGAAGTCTATGGACTGCTTCTAGTCAAGAGGAAACTCTTGACTAGACTGTGCTCATACTCTGCAGGACTCTGGGGTCAGCACCTCTGCAGCCCCACTCTGTGTGGGCAGGGCTTTCAGCAGGGATCTGGGGGGATTTCTCACCAAGGACTTCAGTGGCGCAAAATCCTGCCGGAACACCACTACCACCGACTGCTTCAGAAAATCCTGCCCTACGTGCACGAGCATTCGTTTGTTTCATCTCACTTTTACTATGTAACATGCCTTAAAACATTGCCTTGGGGAGCCTGAAAATGTATTAAAGTGATTACACAGAAATTTATGCAAATTGCTATGGTAATTTTGAAATTACTTAATTCTATATAAAATGCCTGCAGTTTTTAGTGTCCTGTTCCAAGCTGGCTCTTGAAGTAATCCCTCAGAGGTATGAACAAGCGAAGGTGGAACAAAACTCTTTCACATAATGTCACAGAAGCGTAAGGGAAGGGAGCACACACCTTCAAAAAGGCCGAAGTGTTTCCAGAGGACAGCAGGCAGTACCTCATTAGGGCCCAGAAGTACTTGAGGAATGAAGAGGGACAAAAGCACATGCAGCTCAGTGACTGCTGGCCTGATCACCACTCCAGCTGCATCTCTAACAGCTTTTAGAGATGCAAAATTTTTCTGCACCTCCTTCCATTAATTTCCCAGCCCTCCTGGAGAACCAAATTCACCATTTCTTAATTTGGACTGGAAGTCAGTGAATAACACAAGTTTGCTCCTCTACTTTCCTCAGACTCAAAAGGTTTCATGGCCAACTCCAGAGCAGGTACCCCAGGAGGAGGTGTGTAGGAAACTGGTAAATACAATGCAATGGGATCTACCTGCACAAAACCTGTTGCCATTTCTGATATGGGGTATTTCCTGTTTACATATCATAGTTCCCATCCCTGGACGTCCTGTCAAGGATTCCTTCTGCTTTCAGACAGCTTTGCTGTTAGCAATTGTTCATCAAAGGTGGCCTGTTCTTGGGGAACAGGATAGGATGAGGCAAAAGGTCCTCACTGCAGCACAGAGAAGCCTAAGGAAGTTCTAAAGGAGTCCACAGGGAAGTCCTAAGGGAGTTCCACTCACTCAGAGAGGAGGGAAAATGCTTCACTGCTTTCAGGGAAGGAGGAGGAATGAATGAGGATCTCTCAAGTCTGCTGTAATTCTGAATGATAGGTCTTAATAACTGGGGGAGGCTCCACACCTCATAGCTAGGGTCCAGAGGACATAGCAAATCCCTCTGGCCTGAATTTCTGTGAAGTCCAAATTCTGACTAACAGTGGCTAAACGATAAACTCACCATTTATGGTTGAGTCATGATTGTCTTGATGGAAAAGAATCTAAGAAATATTTACATGTTTTGAATAAATCAGTTACGAAAAGAGATTTTATTGAGCAGCACATTAAAGCAGATGGGCACAGTGGAATAAGCTTCCAACCTTAATTAGTAAGGAAAACAGTGACCTGCTTTCAATTTTAAAAGTATACACAGTAATAATTTACAGGACGCGGAGCATCCTGTGGCCTCAGTAAACTCCAGGTCTGGCTGACTGTGAACCATCAGTTCAGTATGTCTTGCTAATGCTCAGGGTATGCTTTTAATATGCTAAATGTATCCCTAAAAGGATACTAAAAGCCTTACATTAGCATATTCTGGATGATCTTTGAATATAGGAGCAGTGCAAGAGAGGCAGAGATTCACTGCCATGGCCTAATTAAAAACGGATAATGTAGCATATTGACCTAACAAAAGTAATTTTTTCATCTCAACTTACTTCTCCTGTCCTTGTTTAGTCCTTTGGCTGGAGCCAGCAAACAGCTGAACTGAACTCCCTTTAACAGCCTTTGGGGTGCTAGTTTTTCATCTCAATCTACATACTTGGCTGAAACTTCTTTTGGGCTCTATCTGTCTATCTATCTATCTATAGATAGATAGATACTTCTCTCTATGAGAGAAGTAAATCATTACATAATTTATATCTTTCTTTTGCCACAATTAGAATTTTTAAGTACTTTCTCTCCATTTTTTTTCTCTTGTACTTTTTCAACACGCAGCCATCCACTGTCATCTTCATTACACACCTGTGGTTTAAATTCCTGCCCTCAAAGAACCGTGGCAGGGTTGCCTATTTTGTTTTTCTTAAACAGAGCCTCAGTGCAGAGGTGCATTACACTCATAGATGTCTTATCAGTCCCTAGCACTTCCCATAACCTTGTTTTGAAGTTCAGTTCCTTTGAAGGTCAGTCTTTTGACTTGTATCTAGTGATTAAAAAAAAACCCACTGGGATGAAGGCTGACAGGCAATATAAGGGAAAAACACGCTGTCACAAACTCATCATTAAATTACTATTATATACTAGTCTGCTTAATCAAAAGCAAGTCATCACTTTGCAAAGTGACTTCTTTGCCTTCCTGCTAAGAACAATAAATGCTGGTGTGTCCCATGAGGTGTGCAATTCAGGTGTGGTTGTACCTCTTGAACTGCTTACAAGCTGCAGCAGCTTTGGTGTTAACTTTCAGGGATATTCTAGAACGGATCTCAGGATTCTCACATATCAGAGCTGGCTGAGAATGAAATGTTCCCTTCACAGCTCAGAACTATCAGACACAGAAATCACAGGCAGCTATAATCTTCAACCCCTGGCACAGAAAACCACATTTTCAATTCCTGCTTAAAGTACTACTTTTTGCTCGTATGCCAGAAATGTCTCTGGCAAATGACAGTGGCTTGCCTACACTAAGCTGCTTTCTATTCTGTTCTGTTTTAAAATAATAATTTTTCAGTTTCCAGTGAGAAAATAACACCTTAAAGGTCTCTATCCTGCCCAAGTAAGGCAAAATGTACATTGGATTCAGCAAGAATGTGCCTGTAATATTGAGGTTTATATTCTGCCTGAGGACCTATGCATGGGTACCTTAATTTTTTTGTAGTCTGAAGCCTGAAAACCTGCCAGGCTCCCTGACTGCTACACAAGCACACCCTTCAGTTCCACTAACGGTGTTCCAGTTACACTTGAGCACCCTCCCATACTTATATGGTTTTACAAAGACAGCTGATTCCACTTTCAGACTCAACCCCAAACCTAATCCAGCCTTGCAGGCATAAAAAGCTCTCTGGGTTGCCTAAAATTACAGGTGCAGAGCTCAGCTTCCTGGGCATAGTGTGACACAGACAAGGGATACAGAAGACAAGAAGTATGGCTCTTCCCTCTGTGGTAGGCAGCTATTGCAAGCAGTGGGCAGATGCACTGCCCATCCCAGGCACTGACCAAGGGAACCAGGCCTTTACTGACTTACACATTTTCCCGAAGCTATTTGTGATTCTTGCATGTAATGCAGCAGCACTCAACGTGAAATATAAAGAATAACCCAATACATGTGATGAGGAATAGGGAAGGCAGGTGCATTTTCTGCAAATGCCATCAACCCCCCCAAAGAATGAACTGCTTTAAAGCACGGGAGAAAGCTGGGATAAGTCTTATAATTCTGGAAATTTTTTTCCCTTGTCACTGACATAATGAGTGCGGCCTGGCTGGTTTGAACCTAACAGGACCTGGCACTGAAGTTCACAACTGCTGTTCACACTAGAATTGCCTGATAAGTGATTAGGCTCAGCGTGAGTGATAAGATGTGGACACAAACTACGAGCAAGATGCACACTCCATGGTGGCAGGGATGTCCACACAGTGGGACAATGGTGGATTGGTTCCAGTGGGCCTTGGGGGAACTCCTTGTCCTGACCTGCACAGACCCTGGGTTTTGTGAGTGTGGGTTTGTGCTGTCCCCTCCTGGAGCCACTGTGGTGGAGCTGCCTGTGCTCTGGAAGGTGCTGCTCTCACCTGCTCCAGGATCACCGAGCTGACCGCCAGCAGCCACAAGTGTCCTTGGGCTGAAAGTGATAGCCAAACAAAATGCCTGTGAAGAGTGGGAATTCCTGAAAAAGGCTCTTCTCTTTGCTTTGAGTTCTTGTTAAGTGGTGTCTATTTCTGGACAGATTACGAACACTGAAGACAGTTGTTGCCACATTTAAAAATAGCCCTGGAGGAAGGCTTAACTGTTCCCTGACCAGCAGCAAATTGTAACTGCTATTCCGAGATCAAAAAAGGCAATTATTTAGCAAATCCTAAAACGGAATGAGAGGATCAGGAATATCTCCATGTGGCATGACTTCAGAAGTGTCGCCCTCACCCAGCCCTGAGTCTGCACCCAAGCAACTATCTCAGCACTGGAATCCTGGAATCAAATCCCCCATTTATTACAATGCCATAGCAACACCAATTGCAGTGGTCCACCACTCACTTATGAACCTGTGAGAGCAGCAGGAAAACGTCCTTGTGTTTGAAGCCTACAGAAACTTCCATTCAGCCTGTATTGAACTTTGCAGCTCGTTTAAGCTGTGGCTCTAACGCCAGGAATTTGTTTGTAATCCCTGTTTACAAGCAGAAGGTGTTACCTGCTTTAAAAACTAATGCTCAGTGCAGCTGCACTACAGCGAATGCAGCAAGGGCAGCATCCCCACCAAGGGGTTGTACACGCACGTTGTGATAGCACCATCTAAGGTGTGGATTTAAGGTGGTGCAGTCAGACCACATCAGCATCTCTGGGGATGGTCTTACGCAGGTATGGATGCAGTGTCTTTCACTGCATGCTTGAGAAATCAGGGAAAGTTTTCATCTGTTAAATAAACTCTCCTACTGAAATTTAAATGATGGTACGAGCCTTACACAAATCTATCTTTAATGATTTACAAGTTTATCCAAGCCATGCTGGCTGTTGTTCTGAGAAATTTCACTTCCGAGCTCAGTGTCAGCGCTGGGATCACTTTTCCAGCTGAGCTGTTCTGTGTGTACAGTTACACATACAAGTGCATCCACCCAAGGTGGGAACCAAAAGGAAGCATCTCCCAGCCTCACGCTCTCAGAATTCCTGTCACTCACACAGTGCCACTTGACCAAGCAGTTAAACCCAACTCCCTTCAGCTCGTAGTGAGAGCAACCCTAGCCTGTGACTACAACACTCCATCCTCTTTGCCCTCCTGGCTCTTCATATTAAATATAATGGAATTGTATGCTTAGGGACTATTTAAAATACCTTCCCAGGAATAGTCTCAAGGAAATACTTCCCTTCCTATGATCACATTTGACAAAGGCCTTTTTGAACTGTGGGGTTTACAAGCTAACACCAGGGGAGGCACAGCTGCATGGCATGTGGGGTGGCTGGCAGGAGCATAGTGCTAGAACCACATGCATTCCCAGGTACATTCCACCCTACAGCCCCCACCCCAGCCCTGCACAGCACCTGGAAAACCAGGGGAAGCAGCTTTCTCATGGGAGATTTGATGGAAAATAGAGCAGCAAGAAAAAGTGATGAGGACACCAGGCAGCTGTGGGGCACTTCAGCCTTGGAAATTTCAGGTAGACACCCATTCTGAGCAGGTCTTTATCTTGGATGCAATATACCTGTGGTTTTCAGAAAAAAATTCCAGGGGATGTACTGCATATAAAGCATATGTATGCTTTTAAGATATATACACTTTTTAAAATTCAAGTATGATCAGTAAGGAGAAGAGTTTTAAAGCAAACCCCATGCCTTTGGGTTGTGCATGCAGGTACACAGACACAACCTTCCCTTTGAATGCTCATCTAACCTGATTCATGCTGTAATAATGCACAATTTTCTCGGAGCCAAGCACTGAAGGATGTGATAATGCATAAGGAAATCTCTCATCTTCACTTTAAATCATTCTTCTGTCATGGGAAATGTAAAACAATTTAAAAATTAAAATATATCAAAGACTAATGATGGAAGGTCTCATCCAAAACCAAGAAAGTCAATAATTTTATTTTGGCTTTATCTCAGACATTAATCCAGGACAAACTGGCTTGCTACAAACAAAGGACCAGAGGGCAGGGCAACACTGGGGCAACAAGCCCAGCCCAGGTCTCATGGAAGGAATTGCCAACTGGATTCAGGCAATTCCTGCTGGCAAGGGAGCAGGCTCCTGACACAGCTCAAACTGGTTTCTCTAAAGGAGAGAAACTGTAAGCACAGCAAGCTGTAAGGTAAGGAGCTCATATGTAAGTCAGGACAGAGTCCCAAAGACTGTAGGAACATAAAGAACCCTATAAAAGCAGGGAGAAGTTTGAAGTGATAGGTGCAAAGAATCTTGAGAGCAAGGAAGTCCTTTGAACACAGAAGTGCTGTGGGCAACCAGATACAGATTTACCACACTAAACACAGAAACAATCTGTCTCTAGACAGCATCAGAAGAAAATCACGTCTGTGACCACAGAACACCTCCTTCCCTCTCAATATCCACACGAAGCCAGGCTGGAAGTGTGCAAGCAGTCTGCTTTATACCGACTGAAAGTTGAAAAGCAAGCTCTTATTGAGCATGAACTCTGTAATCAGTAATGATAACGAAATACTGGGGTGGGATTCAATTCCTTATCCACTCCTTGTCCTAGAAATACTGTCAGGGACTGCCACTGCCTTCCTCCTCCCACAGCCAGGACAACATTCCGCTCCAGGAGGTCAGGAGTGAGGAGCTGCCTTTCCAGAGAAGAGGAGGAGGAAAGGGAAATGGTAAGGACAGGGCTACAGGTGTCTGGAACTGCAACACAAGCAAGAGACTTAAATTTCTTCTGAGCAGCTTCAGTGCTATTCTGGGACAGACTGAACTGCTCGGCACTGGTGACATGCAGGAAATGACTCCATGGCAGTAATCTGAGCAATCCTTGTTTGAGTAGGGATGCCACTTTTGTCTCTCTTTTGAAGGTAAGTCCATACTCTGAAATACCAGCATCAAAATACATTAGGCAGGGCCACAGGGCAGCACTGGACTGAACTAGTTTGGGGCCATTTGTGAATTTGTAATCCCCTTGAGACTGCAGTATTTATTTTTTTCATGCTGCTTTGGTAATTGATTAATGAGCATGCTTGCAGGAATAGGCATGGCAGTATGGGTTCAGGAGTACTATAAAGGAAACATACCACTGTCATTAAATACTTGCCCTGCAGGAGGGTGGGCAGAGCCCACGAGAGGCTGGTACCCTCTTTGTTCCTTCCAGGAAACTTGCTTTTAGTGACTTGTAGGCTAAATATATTCCACTGGCCAAACAAGGGTGGACAGTACAATAAAGAGGGGCAACTTGCCAAAGATCATTCAGGAATGGGGTGCCTGTACCAGCAGTCACATCTCCGGGGCCTCAGCCCAGTGTCTGCCACCTGGAAGATGCTCCCTGCCACATCTGATCCCAACCCTCTGCACAATTTTTGACTGCAGGTGAGATGAATAGGCACAGCATTCTGAAGTGGCTATGAGCATATATTGAGGCTTATTGAGGCATAAATCCAGGAAGCCATGTGTTCAGGTGATTTCCAAGTTCACCTAAGCTTTATGAAACCTATTTTTTAGCCAAACAACTGTAAATGAGCAGTGTCGGGTGACATTTTATTACATTTTCCCTTATTATGCCTTAGTGGTAAATTGTTCTTGCCAATCAGTGTCGCAGCGTCAGGGAGACTCTTACAGAGAGTCACCTAAAGAAACCTGAGATAAGTGATTTGCCTGACTGTCTCTGCAAAATGGGCTTCATTTTTCAGTGCAGGTTGGAGTTCTGATTAAAATAATAAACCAACACAATGATCAGTTAAGAGAGTGGAGAAGTGGGTATGCTGTCAAGACTAGCAACCATCCTGTAGGACTAAATCAAAGTAACAGCAGCACTAATTAAGGAACAGTTTACAGTCAATGTTACACCAAGTATTGTTGAGATTCATGTTTTACAGTGATGCTATTAAGCATATTTACATTACAATGATGAGGAAGAGCACACCATCAAAGATTTTTCTTTTCCAGTTACATTCAAAATAACATGAATATTTGATATATTAATTTACAACTACCCCACTATGACAGAAGAGTATCCGCCCATGGAAACACCCATTTTTTAATGGTGCTATTAATAAACAGCGCATTCAGAAAGTTTTCAAAGGCTGATGAAGAAAACAGGAGCTTAAAACCACAGATGTTTATATCCCCTTGCCATAAATTTTGGTTAAGGTTGTTGTGAGTATAACTCACCAAGAGCCAGTCAGAGGAATGCACCTTTTATTTCCATTTCTAAGAGATTATCAAGTGCTCACCCACTTTGCCATTTGGGATTTCTGTGGGTTTGCTTAAAGAATACCAGAAAGCTCTTGTGGTGCCCTCCTTCTCTCTCACACATCACTTATGAGCTGGCAGGCACCGTTCACTGTTTGGAAAGCAGGCCTGGCGTGAGGGTGGCAGCTCATTAAATGCTGTTCCTCGGAGCTAATAAACTCCCATTAGCTGAATCCTGCATTGCAAGTGACTGGCAAAGCTCAGACCTCCCTGCTGCATTCCCTGGCCATCACACAGCACAGTGCACTCCAGCAATTAACAGCAAAACTCATGCAAATTCTGTTGATATTTGATATAGAACTGTGTTGCCTCAGAGTGGTTGTCACAACCACGTTTGCTGATAATAAAGAGTTCCTATGCAAGTGAATGAGGCAGCCTGCAGTCTTGGTGTTTATTATATTGCAGTGTAAGGGACTCCCAACTCTGAATATTCATGCTGGGGAATTAAGCCCTCATTTTCAGATGCCAACAGTAGCTGATGTTTAGTGTTACTGGCTTTTGGTAGAGCTTTAGGTTGTATGAGAAATAAAAAGCTAGACATACAAACCTTCTTTAAAGTAGCAACTGGAAGGAAGGCTCTTAAAAAGGGCACATTTAGGCATCAAAATTAAAGACATTCAAACAACTGCATACTTTGAGGGTTTAGAAGCAAACAAAACACTCTAGGCCCTAATTCTGCAAATGTTTATACATATGCTTCTCTAACTGGGAGATCAGTATTTTATTAATTTACTAATTCCTATTTTAAGCCAGTCCTTCACTTTCAGCATTTTTCTAAATGCTAGGCTCAAAGACTGTTGAAATACTCCTAAGCAAATAACAAAACAAGGGTAAGCTAGTTACTCTGGGGAAGGGTCTGTGCCCTGTGAATGAATCTAAAGGTTCACCTTCCTCCAGCTTCTGTTTGTTAAATGTTTTTAAAAGCCTCACTTATTGTTTTCAACAAACTGTGAGAAACATGAACAGATTTGATGCCTGAAATGTCCAGCTGGGACAGAGTCACCAGGGAGAAGGGTGCCACACAGAGCTGCAATTCCTCACAGTGGTCAGAAGCACATCAGGGAGGAGAGTTCCTGGGAGAGGGGCTTTCCCACCTCTCCAGAACATCTGACAGAACAAAATCAGTGAGGGGCTGCTGACTGCCCCAGCATCCTCTGAGCCCATGCTGTCCCTGCACTGAGGCTTGATCTGTTTGTGTCAGTCACTAGATGAGAGCAGAAGTGCCACAGAGTAGCAGAAGGTAGCACAGACCTTGAAAAGCCCCGAAGAAAACCCACAAAAGGCACAAAGTCTGCTTGTTCACTTCACTGAATTTTATGCTCTTCTTCCACTGGGCCCTGAAAGGAGCTAAAATATCATTCTTTACCAATAGCCAAACAGTTATTAAAAGTAGAAAACTGAAGTTTTTGAGAAAGCAGGCTCTTGGAAGTCTGTCCTATCCCATCTTGATCTTTTCCTTTGTCCTCAATAACTAGTCCTGAACACAGTCCTGCTTTGCAGAGCTTGTTGTTCTGGTGTTAGCCCAGAGTCATCAGTCTGTGGCTTTCAGGTGCTCTGTGATTTTTAAATGCAATCATGGAGTCCTTTCTGGTATTCTTGTGTTGCTAAGGAATGTGTAGCTCCTATCCCAGGCTGAAGGTTCTCACCACAAGCCTACATCCCCTTGCATGAACACATTAATTAAAATGTCACCATGCCATTTCTTTCTGCATGAGACCATGGGTTTTTCATTTTAAGAATGCAAAAACAAGGTGGGAGAAATGCAAAAGTAGGCTGTGGGAAGGTAAGAGCATTACTAATTACACCTTCCACCTGCCTGCAGTCCTGAGATACTAATGAAATGTAAGAGTGAGATCCAAGGCAAGCAACAGGCTGCAGATGGGATCCTGGGTACTTCCCGGCTCCCACAGAACCACTCTGGATGATTTCAATAGTTGTTCATGCTTTTCAGCTCTCAGTCACAAGGCTTGGACAAAAGACAAAAATTGATTTAACAGAGAGTGAATGTAATGCTCTGCAAGTAGCTTAGACTGCACCAATTAATCAATTACCCAAGTACATTCCACTTTAATACATTCATTACTATTCCAATCTTTAATCAACTGCTTGTTCCACATACAATGAGGCTCCTGCATTTCTGTGTAAGGAACAATATTCACTTTGCAACAGAAAAACACCACTTCCAGTGCCAAACATGAAAAATCAGAATTGATGGCTGTATGATGTGAACAATCCTGTAACTGGCTTACAGACCGTGCTGGCACTTGCTGTGGCTTTGTTTGACATACTCACTAAAAATATTTATTGGAGATTAGGAGCAGGAACTGATCTGAAGGATGTTTTTGCCTCCATGTCTCAGTTTGGCATATGCAACTGAAACTGCTGCAACCAGCAACTGCATTTCCTAGAGTCAGGAGCTTTCTGAGCTGTGGTTTTTTTAAACTTCTTTAAAAGCAGAAATAAACTTTGAAAACTGTGTGCAGCACCTCCAAGCCTTCAGCTGTTTTGCTTCCCTTGCCCCATCTTCTGGCTCTAGCTCAGGGCAACTCCATTGCCAAATGGCCCCTTTAAAGCTGCAAAACCTCTTCCCTGACTTTAACTGGTTTCAGAGTACATCCATAACAATTCTGTTGTTAATTTTTTGATTCACTTGATCTATAAAATGGGCTAGCTGGATGTGACTGCTGCAAGTCTGTAGAGAAATTTCACCTATTTGTTCCCATGGGGGAGAGTTTCTGCCAGAAATCACTCTGAACCCCCATCACCAGTCAGGAGCTTGGGAAGATCTTTCTGTAAGGGCCCCTCTTCATCAGTCAGGAGTCCTGGTGACAGGGGACCAGAGCATGGGGTGGGAGAGGAAAAGTGAGATCTCAGATTGAAGGTAAAAGTGGATCAAAAATAATCTGCAGGAGTGAGAAAAATGCATTTGTTGATAACAAGTGCGGTGTCTGATGTGTGGACGTACTTCACTATCTAGCCTTTCATCAAGAGCCAGAGGATTTATCCTTCAGGCATGAGAGATGGAACAGCTTAAAATGGTTAGTGACCACAGAAAGGATTAGCACATTATTATCTTTTTAATCCACAGCATTTACTTTTTCAGGATTTATTTGAGCTAATACAAAAGTGATTAGTGTTCTGGTTTTGCCAAAGTAAGAGGTTGTTTATGGCTCCATTCCCACACATGGCCTGTAATAAACAGATAGTGCTGCCTGGAGAGTGGCCAGCAACAGAAAGTTTCATCTCCTACACTACATTCACAGAAATAGAAATGGCTTGTACATTTGTCAGTAAGTCCCAACCAGGACCTTCTAAAAGTAAAGCAAAAGTATGTTACACTATCCCACCCTGCAAGCACACAATAAAAGGTAGTGTGGAAAGTTCTTGAGCTTTTTTGCATTTGCTAGACATGCTATTTTTACAAAAGTGGGATAAACCAGCCCCCAGCATTCCAGAATCTCAGCCAGCCCACCAGACATCATGACTAAAAAATGCTGAGATGTTAAAAATAATCAGCGTTATTTTTTGTATGTGCAGTCCATCTTATCAGACTTTAGGATTTGTATTTTTCATTTCTGCTCTGCCTTTGTGATGTCTGGAAATGGATTTATTTGTTTTTAAATGGAAGCTGAAATTCTCAGGCCATCACAAAATTTGAGCACCTAAGGTTTTCAGAAGAATCCTCAAACTGACTTCTACAAACCCATCTAAGCAACTTAAGCTGTTCAGTCTTTCAGAATAGCACAGGAACTTGGGACTCCAGGATTGTGGCCTGCCCTTTCCAAACTGGACTTGTGTTCCCAGTGCATAGCAGTTTAAAAGGTTCTTAGATGACTAACTCCTACTAATGTGACTTACATGCTTCTCTGTGTTTAAGTATGTGGCCATCAGCACCTTTTGAAAACAGGGGTTATTATTTTAAATCTTTGGCTTTTGAAAGTGACCCTTATAATACTGCCACAAGAAGAAAAGTGGTAAGCTGAAGGGATAGACAGACAGACATGTGCAGAGAAGCACCAAAGCAGAAAACTTTCTATTTCCCATCTTATTCCTTTGCAATGAGAATCTCTACTAAATCTCTCCAGCATGTAAATGCTCCTTTAGGAATAAAGATGCTAATATTAAAGGAGAAGAAATCTAGCTGTGGGTTGATTCCTTTAATTCTTCACATTCTGAGAAGAGCTTTCTTTTCTACTCCTTAGATTGGACAGCAGATCAAATGTGCATTGCTGCAGAGCTCTGGATCAGGTCAGGGTTTCAGGATGTCTGTTTTCCCTTAAATGTTATGCCTGTGTTACAATCATGGTGTCTCAAGTGGATTTCTGGGCTGGCTTCAGGCCACTCAGCTCTCACCCTGTGGACAGCATAACTTTGGTAGCATGGGGAACGTTCCTGGCCTGCAGCCCAAATGTTTGCTCAGTGCCTGGGGAAGCCTTTGTGGCTCATGCCAGGTTCCCTCACTCTACCTCCAAGGGCAGTTGAGCCAGGAGGCAGCTGGGATTTCCATCCCTGGGCTCTGTGCACAAGGCAGAGCTCACAACCACCCTGCATCCTCAGGCTGCAGAATTACCGAGTTCTTCATGTGCTGAGGTTGCCACTTTCCCCTGTGAGGTAGCCCCTGCACCAGTTCATCCCACTGTGCCAGGCCAGAGCACCCCAGAGGGGCTGGGGAAATGCTAGAACTGCTCCTGTACATCTGCATGCCACTCAAGTTATAAAGAATTAAAACTGTCATTTAAATTAGTTGTCACTCTCCTTCCATTCCCTGTATTCATTTCATACCCACATCCTGGTTTCCATTAGGATTGTTTCTTGCAGAGCAAGGCTTTTAAAACAATACTGGGAAAACTCCCACAAGGATTCAGGTAATATACTTCCCAATCACATGGCAGACAGGTGGAAAACATGAAAGGAAAACAGTCAATAGCTGCTTGCTATCTCACCCCCTGTGAACTGCAAAAATTTCTTAGGGAGCTGTGAATTACTCCCCTATTGTTCTTGCTACGTTATTATTTTGAAGTGGCTCATGCCTGTGCTATTTGGTTGGCTGCTTTGTTTGCCTTATCAGCTTGCTGGGTGATGTATAATTAAAAAAGCCCTGTTTTACCACCTCACTCACAGATCCCTTTAGATAATACACCGAGTGTGATAGTAAGAAAAACACAATGTAAACTTCAACTGCTGCAGCTTCCTTGTGCATTTATTGAAACTCTCCCTTCTGGGATCCCTGTCTCTCCTTCAGAATGGGCCTGTGCTGCAAAAGCCAGTATTTGTTTCCTGGTGACATCTGCGAGCATGACAGCATGTTGACATAAGAAAGCACAGCCTCCGGTGGCAGGGTAGGCTGGGAAATCCTCCCCAGCTGCTCAGCATCCAGCATTCCTGACAAAATCTCCCAGGAGGTACTTGGACATACACCTGGAGATGGCAGTTGCAGATTAGAGCTAGACAATACCTTTTTAAGTGCCGGGCAGATAAGTGTTTGTCACAGAGAACAAACTCAGCACCTCCTTCAGCCCCAGCCAATGCCACCTGCAGCCCTTTCTCTTCCTACCTCTTCTTCAGAGTCTCAATCTATATGACACAATTATGCCACCTCTGTTCTCTCTAACACAGCCTTTTTTTTCTATCACTGAATCCTCAGCTCCTGTCCAGGCTCTTCTCATGTCTTGATGACAGCATCTCTCCTTTAAGAAGCAATTTCACCCTTCTCTGTTTCCTTCTGAATTCCACTGTGTGACTACTTCCCTAGCTCACCACTCAAAGCAATCTTTTCTTCTCCCTAAATCTCATGTCTCCTCATCACATCAAATAAAAGCAAATTTTATTCACTTTCAGGATCTTCCAGAGCCTATCATTCTCTCATACACTATTTATGCCTTCTCCCACCTTCAATAGGACCATCATGCCACCTTTCATCAAACACCAGATAGAACAAAAGATGTTTGAAAATGTTTCTTCTATGCTGGATCTCAAAGATGTGGACATTCAGCAAGTTCTCATTGACCTTTCAAATCCTTCCCCTCAAACCCTCTTTGCCTTCAAACAGAAGTGAAACTTGGCTGTCTTGGGAGCTCTGGATGTGCAGAACTGATGCTCCATGAGAAGCTGCTCTGTCTCCCTGTCCCTGCTTTACCTACCTCGCTGGGTCCACTGGTGACCTCCTGTCTTGATCACATTAAGCTATTCAGCACAGGGGCTGAATTTTTTCAGTCTTCTCCTATGAGTTTCTGAGCTACAACTGGAAAGTGCTGCTTACAGATGAGTCTGCTGTAAACTGCTGACCCTTACGTTCTAGAAAGGAGTAGCTCAGGTCTATACATTACCATTTCCAGAAGTTTAGATTTACTTGCAAAATTGTGACCTAAAACAGGAACACAGCCCCTACTTTTGAAATGCCTATGCAAAGACACTTTTCATAGCAAGTAAAAGAAAGCTCAATGTTTTATTGAGGAGATTTTGCTGCTGCTGTTTAATACTGTCTCACCATCTAAACCTTGGTAAGAGGTCCAGTAATCCTACGTAAAAATCAGGCAAACCACATTTCTGTAATTCATTTAGGGTGCAAAGAGCTTATACAGCACTAGCTATCACAGCTCAAATGCTGAGTGACAATTTATGAACAAACAACTCACAGAACTGTGGTAACTGGCACCTCTGAACCATATCCCACACCCTGTTCATGGGAAACCATGGCCCTCATTGCTATGCTCAGCAGGACAGTGGGTTAGGCTTCAATTCCTTTCCACACTGTCAAGTGAAGCAGAGGTTTGGCCACAAGTGTCAGTTTGGGCACTTCAGATTAGTTCTAGGTGGCTCAGATAAAAAGAGCCTGTCAGCTTAGTGGTTAAAGGGACTCTGGTATGTGGCACAAAGAGACACCAAGATTAGCCAAAGCTGAGAGGCTTTGTCTGAAAATGGAAAGAAACCTTTGCTTGAGGGCTCCTAACTGTTGTTTGGCTGGGGGGCATTAGGCAGGACGGTAGAGAAGTAGGCCTGCAAGCCTTTTGTTTCTCTTTCCTTCTCCAGGTACCAGGGAACAAAGCACCTTGGAAAAAAAAAAAAGGATTAAACAGTCTTTTTCCAACAGCTGCCTTGAAGAAGGAGGGCTGCTACTAAGGTGTTTAGGCAATAGTGGTATCACTTCGAAGTCAAATTTAGGGGCAGGGTGAGTAGGGCACCCCAGCATCACAGTTAACAGGGCAAAGACACCTTTTCCGCCAAAGTGTCACATTGCTCTTGGCCAAGCCAGTAGCAACAAATAAGAAAGGTCTATTCTTCACTCACAGCTTGCACTGGTTTAACTGCAATCAGTTTTGAAGGCAAGTCAGTTTGCCAGGTATGAAATCCCAAGAGAATGTGCTTAACTTAGTGCACAGACATCAATTTAGCTCATCTGAGTTACTGAAGTAGGCTAAATCAATACAAGGCACTTGTAAATGGATTTAAAAGAACATTCAGGTGGGGTTTGTTTCAATTTAACAAGTCACATTAAAGAGCAATTTTATTTAAACCCGGGCAAGGTTTCTTTGTTGGCTATCCTTGAACCCTAGATTACAACTCTAATTACCCACCTAAGAAAGTAGAGAGGAAAGCAGCCCTTCCATGTATCTCTGAGATAAAGTCCCCTGAGCAGAGAAACACACAGGCAGCACTGCCACTTCATCCTCAGAAGCAAAGCAGTAAGGCTGGATAGGCCCACTGACAAAACAGTTTTTTCTATTTATACCAGAAGGTAAATTAGCAGATTAATATTTACTTGCAGCCACTGCTACCAGCCTGAAAGGGAAATGGAGCAGAATGAGGCCAGCAGAGGTCATAGCTCGTTCAACCCATCAGTGTCATCAAATTTGCTCAGCAGAGCTTTGATTACTTTTCCAAACTTCAAGGCTGGTTTGTGGCAAGACATTTTTCTAGAAAGGGAGGAATAGAAGGCTTAAAACTAAGCCCACGTTAACACATTAATAAATCACTCAACTAGCAAAACTATTATCTTTATTTGGGCAGCTGAATGCTTCTGAATGTTAAATCAAAACCACCAGCTCTGAACATCTACAAGTCTTATTCCTGGATGAGGTGGGAGCTGCAGAGAGGTTTATGGAACTGGCACAGGGCTAACTGCACAGCCCATGGGATTAAGCTGTTATGCATTCACAGCCATTAAAATATCCCTCTCAGCTCTTCTTTGACACACAAAGAGGAGCATGCTGCCCTTACACCCTCACCCTGTGCACACTTTAGCTCTATGCCTGTTTTTAAGATATCAAACCTCATTCATAGACCAGCACTCTCTAAAGCAGGAGAGCCTCTGAGCCCAGCTGTTGCTGAAGTGTTTCAGGACTGTCACCTTCACCTGACAGCAGCCCTGCAGAGCACCCCTGGATCAGCACTTCAGAGAGCAGCTTACTGTGAGCAAATGCCAGCCAGAGGCAACCCATGGAATGGGGGCTTTGACATCCAGCTGAAGAGTGCCATGGGGGTGGTGGGGGCGGGGAATTAAAACTGGGGAGTGTGGTATCACCATTTCAGAACAAAACACAATTCATTCCTGCTTGTCAGGGTGAGACTGGCTGGACATACCCACGCTACTGATACTCCAGCCTTTGGATGCCCTGCCAATGCCAATCAATGTCCAACTCTCCCAAAACACAGCTAGTAGCTATTGATTCAACATGAAGGAAAATCTTTTATCAGCCCTTGTGGGCTCCTTCCACAGCCTAGGACACATTCAGCTGTGTCCAACCCAGCTTCCCCATCGACCACATTTGGGACAGGATGCTTTGCCTTCATCCTCCCTGTATGTGCCTTGCCCTTTTCTGCACTATGACCTTTTTGTTGTTATTATTAATGCTTGACTCACCTCCACATTACTTTTTTTATTAGCGTTTGCAACCCTGTGCGCAGGATAATGGATCTTTAACTGGCTGAGGTTTGTAAAGAATATTAGGGGAAGATGACTATTTAATGGAAAGGAAGCTCAGTTAACTCCACCAGCGATGAGAAAGCCATCTCCTGGGCTACACATCCACTCTGCTTCCTGTACAATGCTACTAAAGAGTCATTTCAGCAGGATTTGGCCTGGGCCCTCAAGTCAGGGAATGAACTCAGTCATGACCTAAAGTTCACCACTAGTTCAGGTGCACTTATTTGATGTTGCTTTGGCTTAACAAGGAGGAAGCAGCATGCTTTTATAAAAGAAAATTCAGCCTAAAACAGATTCAATTATTATTGTTCAATTAACATAATTTGTTTGATTGAAAACACAAGTTAATTGTTAGGAGAAAGAATGAAAAGCTCTTAAATAAGCCATACCTTTTAATTTTTAAAAGAAAGGTGCTGCCTAGCACTTTCAGCACTTTCCTCCTTGTTTTTCCTTTCTCACAGAAGGCTTCCCTGTCAGACATTTTTCAATTTTGAAAAAGTTCCCTACAAATCTTCCACTCGCCCTAAGTCTACACCATGAGACTGAGGGGAAGAGCAGCAGTTTAAGCAAGAACGTCTTCAACCTCCCCAAATAAACTCATCCTGCCCTTGGGTACTCATACCCCAGAGTCATTTTGGAAGGTGACTGACCTTCCTTCTGATGGAACCAGCACCCAAAGTTTTCACAGCCTGTAGCATCAATCTGAATGCATGTCCAGCTGACCAGTTAAAAAACACCAGCAGAAAAAAAACCTCCAAAGCAAAACCACAATCTCCTCTCTCCACAGCGTAGCAGACAGGGATGTCTTTGATGCTGCCCTTCCTTCTGTGCACCCTCCCCCCAAATCAAGAGCTTCAAACCCAAAGCACGTGGCTCTGCTATTTCTGACAGGCAGAAGCAGAAGCCAGCTCCCGGAGGAATACCAACGTGAGCACAGCATTTGTACAAGGGCTGGACTGGTGGATCTGCTTTCACTTCTAAGCCTTAAAAAACGAGAGTACATCCATGAAAGTTTCACCAAGGAGAAAAATAATAAAATAGAAAAGAAGAAAAAAGGCAAGGCAAAGGGGTTTCAGAGAAGACAGCCCCTTGAGCGATTTCCAAACATCAAAGAAAAAGGCCTCCAGCGTGTTCTCCTCATCTGATACCTTTGTTCCCCCACTCCATGCCTGCAGGCATGTTCCTCCTGATGCACAAAAGGCTCCTGCAGCCCCCGGACAGCTCCCTGTCCGCACATATTACCTGCCTCCAGCTCTGACTCCCTCACGCTGGCACTTCACACCAGGCACAGCTCATTTTCCATGGCTGAAGCCAGGTGGGACTGACCAGGGAGTCTGGAGTCCCAGAGAACTCCAGCAGGTCTGTATCCAACAGCCTGGCTACTCTTTCATCCTCCCTGCAGGTACAGTCCAGGCAAGCACTGCTGTTCCAACGTTCCTCCTGGGGCACCCGCTTGGCTCCCCCACCTCTATTTGCTCTGATTTCCCTTCTGCAGGGCTGCATTTCTGTTTTTCTCTTTTTGTTCACCCTCGAGGTTACCTTCTCCTGCCCATCTCTGGCTTGCCTCGGCATCTTTGCAGCAGGGCAGGGCAGATGCCTCCTGTATTTTCCCGGTTTCCACAGCACACTCACCCCCAGCTGCCTGGAACTGCTGCCCTTGGATGCATCCTGGGCAGCACCTCCACTCCTCCGGGGCAGAGAGTCACACGAGTCAGGTCAGGAAGGGTCGATTGCAATTGTCAGTCAATTGACAATTGTTACTGCCAGCTCCCTTTACCTTCCCCAGACACAGAAAGAAGCTCCTGACAACAAACCCCTTGCTCCCCACCAGGGACTGCAGTTACTCACGCGCAAATTCAGAAAACTGAGAGTTTTCCTCAGCCTGGACACAGCAGGCAGGACATGTCAGTGCAGCACTGCATCCATCCCAGTGGACAAAGCTTGTGTGACCAAACTCTGTTTCAGATAAGCTCTAATGACCTGCTGCTCAGTGCTAGCCCTGCACTGCTGCACATCTCACCTGCTTCAGACCAACCCAAGATGCAAATACCCCCTGAGGGCTTTGATGAGACTTGTCCCTGTGCTGGGCAGGCTGAGACTTTGTGACACTGCAGGAAAGGCTCGTGTGCAGCCAAGGAGCAAGCAGGCTGTGCTGGAGCCTTGCCTCTGCCAGCCTATATGACACTCATCCCTTTGGTGAGTGTTTGGGGGCTGCCCTGTCTCCCCTGTCTGCAGTGGCTTTCCTGAAGCTAAATGCAGCAAAGGAAAGTTTTTGGTTCATTGCCTCTCCAGTCCCTCTGTATAGGGTTTCTAGGGATTTCCTTTCTGCAGCAAAATGACATGAAAATGAACAGGCATGAAAATATCCTAGGGACACCAACTACTGCCAATATGTAAACCTAGGGGCTTGATCCAACCTTCTTTGAACTCAGGACTTTTTTTTTTTTTTTTTTTTTTTTTTTTGCAATGAATGGTGACCTAAACCCAAACTTATTACTTCTGTAGGCTGGCAAGAAAAGCTAGAAAAAGGAACTCACTCTTGGACTTGGGTTTAAATGCAGGTCTGTGGGCATATGCTGCTCTCGAGACCTGTGTGCAATGTCACTGAAATGCCTCTAGTGAGCTTTAAGTTAAGGAACTCAGTTGACACCTGATCCCTAGAGTTTCATGCCATTTTGAGCCCTAGAAGTCAGCAGCTCCACAGGGCTAGAGGCTGGTCCCTGTGCACCACCAGTGGCTCACAGCTCATGTCCCCACTGTGGATGGTGACAATTGGACTATCCTGCTCAGCAACTTGCCTTTGGCCAGGGAGTGCAGATAGATTACATTCCCCATGTAACACAAGACTTTAATTACTTTACAAAAGCACAAAATTCCTTGTCAGCTGTAGCCTGTCAGAAGGAAATGAGAAAATCAATGAATTCAGAAGACTGTAGAGAGAAAGGGGGGAAAACATTAAAAAAACCCAAAAAAACTCAAACCAAACAACAAACACTGAAAATAATGCTTCTTTCATTCATCTGAAGAAGATATACTACTGAAGCAGCAAGGATTTAAATGTCTAGAACACCTAATCAAGACTTAGCCTAGGCTGGGGAGAACAATCCAGCTGCTCCTTTCTTTCCCAAGCCTGTGGGAGGCTGGGATATCTATTTGTTCAGCAGTGCTGTCACTGTAAACTGTAAGATCCTTCCCAACTGCAACGCTTACTGCACTTCACTTAAGTTATAGTGCAGCTCAGCACAGATCTGTCTGCCAAAGTTGGATATTTTGAAATGTCTCCCATTCCTGACCCGTGTGATTGAAATGGAGGGATTACTCTGTTCAGATGTTTAACTCCCTGCGAAGCATGCAGACAGAAATCCCCATGATGCTGAAGCTCTTGAGTCACAGAAGCCAGGCAAAGCTACTCCATTACCACATGGCTTCGGTATTGCTGGATTTATCTTGATTGCCCACATTTCCAGAAAGCTAAAGGGTGTTTCACACCTCCAGAACTGGGAGAATTTCTTGCTTCATAATTGAAAAATGCACAGATAGAACTACTGCAGTGAGGTGAAAGAGAAATTGCCAAGGAAAAATAGAATGAGTGGTGTTATTTTACATGGCACTATCAGGTAACAATGGCAACATACGTGAATCCATTTTTTAATTACATATAAACTAACGTTTGACAGTGCTAAAGTTGAATCCCACATCGTACCAGATCCTCTCTGAATAGCATTTTCAATGACACTCTCAAAATTGGTCTAATTAAAGCAGGCAAGCATTATTTGCTTTGTTGTAGAAGTGGTATGATTCACAAAATAAAGCAGCAGATGTGGAGATTACTGCAGGGCTAGGAAGGATTTCCTCCATCTACCATAGGCCCAAGTCTTTACCTGCAGACCCTTCTTTACCCAGCAGCCACATAATGAAGACCCTGAAAGCCAGGGAAACATACTTCTGTTTGCAGAGACCATAGTGAAGACAGAAATTATCTGCTGGGTAATTCAGAGCAAGCACAGGGTCCAAGTAGTGTGGTCAACACCATTCCCAAAGCCAGCAAGGCTGGATGCTGGCTCAAGAATCCTTGGCCACAGCTCCCAGGGCAGACTTGCCTTAAGTCAGCTGTCATTAGCTGGTATTAATCCTGGCAGAGCACTCTCTACACAACATCCTTAAAATGTCTTAAGTGGATGTTAGGCACTAGTTAATTTATAAATTAAAGTATGAATTAAATTATCCACTGAAGGAAGTAAATGGCAATTTGAATTTCAGTTCATTACAAAGTCAAAGCAAGTAAGTCAATTTACACCAGATAAGGATTTGGACTCTTTTCTCTTCCCCTTGATTTTAAGCCCTGTTTTGTTGCAGGAGAGGCTGTGTGACATGAAGTTATCCTGCTGCATGACAGTATTCTGTGCATTACTTTCAACAAGCTGGTTTAGACCATTTGCAATAAATGTGACTCCTAGATCATGTGAAAGCATTGAGAGGAAGGGGAATAGCAGCACACATGGGGATGCTTTTAATTTCCAGTTAAAAACATTTACCAGTATATCATTTGGATGAGCTTTTTGCTTAAATCCTTGCCATAGTCATTGCAAACAAGGTAGAACATTTCTAACACTATAAACAGATTTGAAAACAGCAAAGTGCTCTGAAATAAAGAAAACTGAGCATAATTTGTTGATCAATGAGTTGCAAAGAATCACGGACATTAGTTATACCATTTAGCATGAAAAAAGCATATCCAAACCCTTCAGAGACACTGCACAAAATTCTAGCCTTGCTGAAATTTAAAAACCAATGTCCCACCTTTGTTACTGGACAAAAACTCAAGAATCTAAATTTCACAAGGCTCAAAATCAGTATTTATTTCTGGCTGTGTAAAACACAGGTTTTTGCCTTGCTAAGACCTGAGAGCAGTTTTCTGCCAGCTAGAGGCAGTTGCTCCTCAGCCTGCAGGTCCCTTTATCTGGGATTCCTCAGGGCCACATCTGCAGCTGAGGAGAGCCTGGAAGCATTCCCAAGCATTGATGCCAAGCTGCAGAGAGCAGCCCGAGCCCGTGCTCCCACTGCCACCAGGGATGGGTCCTGGGCTCTCTCAGCTGTCAAATCACACCTGTGATGGCTGGGGAGAGCAGCAGCTGGAATGGGATGGTTTGTTTTTCCTCAGGAAAGAGTCTAATGGGGAGAAAAGATAGCCATGCTCTAGCAGGCACACTTGCATTTCTGAGCCTGGGGGCAGCCACAAGCGTCGTTCCCTCTCTCCACAGGGACAGGGTGAGCAAGGGGGACTCAGGGCTGGTTCTCTGCATGTCTGAGGTGTGTGGTACTGATGCCTGAAGGCTGAGCTAGAACAGAGGCTAGATGGAGCTAAAGAATAAAGTAGGGATTTATTAAAAGGCCTCAATGGATCCACCTTGGGCAGCACAAAAGCCCAGCCAGGGCTACACCCAAGATGAACCAAAATGGTCACAAAATGCCCAACCAGTGACGGGATCTCTCACTATTATAAGTTCTGTTCCATTTGCATATTGGAGTTAATTGTCCAATTACAGCTTTAGCTTATGAAGTCCCATCCTTCTTGTTTTTCTCTCTTCAGTTCACGTTGTTTATGCTCTTGGGCCTGAAATTTGGATCATTTCTCCCTGGTCCCCAGCTAGGGAAGGAATTGTTTTGTCTCCCTGCTCTGTGAAGAGAGCTCACCATCCCCTAATATGAAGCTCAGAACTACACACTAAAGCAGTACAGAATCTGAAAAATAAAAAAGCTAAAACCTGAGGCATCAGTACCACACAGAGAATCTTCCACAGCCACACGTCCCTTGGCAAAGGGGGTGTTCCTCCCTCTTCTCCTCCCCACTGGCTAGCCACAAAGCTGTGCTAGGATACAAATGCCTCGGTGGGCAGGGCAGCTGCAAGGATCCAGGAGCGGAGCACGCCTGGGCAGTCACAGAGCTGCTGCAGCTTCTCCTACGGAGAACTCCTGCGGCAGCCCTGCACGCAAAGGGACCGCAGGGATTTTTAAACCAATTCCTCACGCCTCCGTGTATCCTAGCAACCCCTCTCCGAGGTTAGAGATGCGATGCCTCGCCCACCTGTTGCACAGGCAGCCTGAGGCAAGTTACACATCGCTTTCTTCCCAGCTCATCCCGATTAAGGAATGCGGGAATGTGCCACAAGCAGCAGGCAGGGGGTCACACACAGGCACCCCTGGACACCAGGACTGGCTCCTGCATGTCCTCCGAGGAAAGGGCTTTGTGACCAGGGCAAGAAAAAGGGGGTGGCCTTCATCCCTGCCGTAAAAATGCGCCATCCCTGCCTGGTGTGCCTTCACTCGGGTCCTGCACACACATCCAAGCACGATTTCCAAAAGAATTTTAGGTCCAAAAACCGCACTGTGAACAAAAGTTGACTCCTCCCATGCCCTTCCCTCCAACCTGACTGAGCTGCATTATAATTAGAGTAAACAAGTTTGTCAAGGAAAAAAAGACAAAACCTGCTCAAAAAGTAACCTTTTTAAGGAGTGATGCTACTCCAAGGTACTATTTAGCATTTTCAGTTTCCGGGGGGAGGGGGGAATACTATGACCATCAAACACTAAAATATTGCTCTGCAGAAAAATAAAAACCAAATTTAATCAAAAATTAAAAGGTAGAAAATTAATTTTAAAAATCTGTTGAAGGGGATATTTACTATTTTTCAAAATTTACTTTCTACATCTGTGAAAATGGTCTTTTCGTTATGATTCTCCTGCTCATCAAATTAGATTTCTTTTGTTTGGTTATCACTGATCAAACTGTTTAACCTGCAATATCCATAACTCACTTGAACCTCAACACTCCGTTATCTTAATTTATCATTCATCTGCATTCCTGAAAAACAAACAATGAAAACCCCTAAATATTTTGCTGTGGGTTTGTTTCTTTTTTGTGTTACTGCACTTATCACTGCTAAATCCTCTTCATTCTAATATAGCCAAAGTATTCAAGGGAAGCACGGAACCAATAGGGAAGATGAGGTTTTCACTGCTCATAGACACAATTTGCTGTAGATATTTCTTACTCATCTTCACAGAGAAAAATATGGGATACTCCCTAAATGGTTCTGGCACTTGTGAGTTATCCCTCTTTCCCCTCTCAGGCAGATAAATGCTGTGATGAGATGCAGCCAGCAGGTTCCCTCTCTGGAGTGCTCCAAATGCGAGCACTGATGGTGCCCTTTCCCAGGGTAAGCTGAGGCTGGCTGCCTGGTGACCTGCAGTGGCTCCTGGGCAGTGGCTGGAAGAAGCTGGCATACCTTCTCCCTCAGCACCACCTACTCTGCTCATCTCAGGCTGAAGAACACAGCCAGGATGTCAAACCCTCCTTTTCACTGTGAGGCTACTTGGCAGCTGAATCTGTACACTGAGATGAGTCCAGCTGAGATGGCAGCAGCCACTTCATTAGTTCAGTGTCAGTTTGGTTTTGACACGTTTGTGGAACCATTGACTAAGTTTTTGTAACAAGTGAGAACAAGATTTTTATAGCTAAGATTTTTTGCAAGTGTCACATGCATTTTAGAACATAGTCCTGGGCTGAGCTATACAAACAAAACTCCCTTGTGGTTTGACAGACATCATGAGTGAGAATTGAATCATGTTTTCTGTGTGAGATAAAACTAACTGCTTTCACAGCTGTCATTTTTTTATAGTGCAAGGGAAGAAATTCAAGCATTTAAAGTTACATTTAAATATGAAAACTTGATAGACATATCTGGCAATAAAAACACAGCTGTTAACAACACATAGAAAATACTGCAGTGGTACAGCACAGGAGGCTGAAACCCTGTGTCTGAGGAAAATCTGCAGGTGAGAGCAGCTTCCTCATTTATTTAACACAGGGAGTAGGGCTTGTGTTTGTGTACTGTACAGCACTAGGCAGAAATACCCTCAGGAGCCTATCATCCAGCACTGCACGAATAAAACCAGAATTTCCCAAACTCCCATGAACAAGGCATAAGCCCTGGAATGACAATTCTTCACATGCAAGACAAAAGCCATGCAATATTTTACTCAAGTGGAAGAGATGCACAATTCAAAGCCAGTCTCTTCAAATTTGCAGTGGACTTGAAGAATGTGACCTCATGGGGGCTGCTGCTTCTTCAGTTTAGCAGCTCACCCATGATTTCTGGGGTAAAAACTAAAGAATAGGTTCAGATACTGCTGATCCATCACCAACTCCCACATCCACCAGTTATATTTATGCAGCTACTAGTGCTAAGGATGTGTCAGGAAAATTAATGAAGGATGAGCATGCTCCAGGCAGAGCATGCGCAACAGGAGGAGGGTTGTGGGTTAAAACAGCCCAGTGCATCTTCACCAGTGCACAAAATGGTCAGAGAACAGCTGCTGGAGAGACTCATGAGGCCCTGGCATAGTATCTAGAAAACACTAAGTATTTTGAAGCACACACTGGCTCCCATTCAGAACCCAGAAGCTATTTTAAGTGCTCCATGGAGACAAGCTGGTGTTATTAGGGCACTTTTCTTCCAGAAGACAACAATTCATTTCGAGTCAAATAATCCCATCAGAGGCCTTTGTAAACACCTAAATCACAAGAAGTAGCTGTGATGATCTCATGTCGGGAGAGATTCACAGGCTGAGCTAAGACCTGTTTTCTTAAGACACTTAAAAAGAAAAGGAAACCATTGCTGGGCAGTTTTGGTGCTGTGTCTGTCACGTCACAGCAGCTCCCAGAGGGTATCTCTGGAGTCTAAGAAACTGCCAGTTGGCACAGGGATGCTGGTTCAAAAGGAAAATTGGAGCAGAAGCCTACAAGGTAAGTTTTTTTTACCCTACTGAGCAGCAAAGCTATGGCTAAACAAGTCCTAGGAGTTCAACTCTCACCTGGCAGAACCACCTCAGACCCAAGAGGAAAAACTTCCATCATTTTCTGGCCTTGGCCTCACCTCACCGTCTCAGTTTCACTCAGCTTAGTGTCCCTACAAGGCATTTTGAGACTCAAAGACCAGAAAACATACACAAAGAAAGAGATAATATTTTTTTAACTCAATGTTGTGGTTCTGTATGATGTGGAGGCATAGACAGTCACAATAAACTCCCTATATCAGAATGGTGGAAAGAAATATGGGAACAGAAGAGGAAGAAATTGACTTATGACAGTGACAAAGTGAAGAGCAGTAGATGGCAGGGATTTAAAGACATTTGGGAAGCACTCTGATATTGGCATGATGGTCTCAGTAAAGAAAATTTTGAAAAATATGACCAGAGGAAAGAGCCTAATCAGAGTAATCCAAAACTGGTTTATTTTGTAAAATATTTCAGGTCTTCTTTTCCCTACTGTTTTTGAAAGCCTTCCTGTATAGCCGGGTGAGGCTGAACAGGGAACTGTAAGCACTCTTGCTACTTTGAATACTGACAGACAAAAGAAGCAGAGAGGGAAGGGTGCCTAAATATAGCTCAGAAGGCTCCCACCACTCCATGCTGAGGTTCAGTCTCCACAGCCAGCTCAGTGATTTTCAGTCAGCTTTCAGCCACTTGCAGATATGAGGCCACATCAAAATTACCAAAGTTTAGGGTAGAAATTATCACAGTTGATGAAGAACCAGGTATAAATAAAATACATCCAGTGAACTCCCTAAGAAGAACCACTGCCTGCACTTTATTAAGTTACAGTCCATTGATATTTAGCAAGTTTTAATCTCCCAAACCACTGACTCTGGATCCTCAGATGGAGGAAATGAATGGTTGATCTACCCCACAGCATGATCCCACCCTGAATTTACAGGCAAACATGAAGCTGTGGACTTTGCTTACATTTTTGGCTCAAAAAAAATAGGCACATTTCTCACTATATGTAATGCACTATTTTTGCTTAGAAAAGGGAGTTCTACAATTAAATAAACAAAGATACAGAGGCACAGGGGATGCTAAACCTTAGCTAACTTGGCAGAAAACATCCAGCACCTGAAGGAACACGTGTGCAATAATCAAGGATCACAAAGAAACCAACATGCTCATGATATCAACACACAGAAACATGTTCACACACTCTTTCAACAACTGTTTTGTTTCAAATATGCTCTTGCCATGACTCTCATGGATCATTATGGAGAGAAGTACTTTTTTTGTGTACCAACAAACCCCTCAGAGAACACACAACTGCCAGGCTCTTGTGGTACCTCAGTCTTCTGCAGAACGCAAGTGACTGATGGCACTGGGGATATACTCAACAAGCTCATTTTTCTCCTTGCAACTAATCCACCACATTTCCAAGTTTCACTTACCTGTCAGGTTCCTCAAGCCAAGTTCCCTGAGCCCAAAGTTGCCATCCTTCCTGTAGTTCAGGAATATGGCCAGAGCGTATCGCTCCTCGTAGAGCTTGGTGCCACGGACGATGCGCAGGTTCTCCAGGGGCAGGTATTCAAACTGGTTCAAAGCCACCAACACGTAGCCCGTGACTTCTCGGATAGACTGAAAGGCAGAAATGACACAAACACATCAGACATGGGCCATCTTTAATTGTCCTCAATTTCCCAGACAGTGGATGCTTTAGGACAAGATCCTGCTACCCAAGACAAAAAAAAAACCAAAAAACAAACCATCTGGAAAACAAATTCTGTTTCAACTTAATGATTTCAAGCACATTCCTGTTTTAATTTTAGTGAGTTTAAACGGTAGAAAATAAAGAGGTAGCCATTTTTATCAGTTTATTGAAACTTGAACAGAAATTCACTGTAAGGTATTAAGGATTCACAAAAGGATGACTTTGCAAAACTCAAAGCAGAGAGCAGGTCAAAGGCCTCTGCAGTACATGAACAGAATCCACTGGGGCAATGCCACAGTTCAGATGAGATTGTCTGTCTGCAAGTAACTCTGTGTTGTACAGTGTATTTCAGGGTGGGACTGCAGGGACATAACATGGAAAACATCTCTGGGAGAGCTCACCATCAAACAGGAACAGATGGGAGACAGGAGGGCCGGTTTGGAAGAGGAAACACAGATGTGTTAACATATCTGTATTAACACCCATTTTCTGTACTTTCAAATGGAACTGGTCACTGAACATTTGCAAAGAATCATCTCCAAGTTTCATCTGGCAGTGCTGGAACCATTCATACCCATATATATCGGTCTTGGATCAAAACTGCAATCCAGACCTTTAGCAAAATGACTGTTGCACCTTTGAGTTGGCTGAAATCTTTGCTGGCTTTAGATGAGCTGCTCAATAACCCTCCTGCTCATATTCAGGAATTGATTGCCTGGGCTGGAAAGGGGAAAAAAAAAATGCCCCAAAACCCAATAACTAGAAAAACTTTTTCAAAGTCCAAAAGATTAACAGAACTAAGATGTTGTTAGGAAAAAGAAATACAGAACAGCCAAAACCAGAGAAATATGCTCCCTCAGAAAATAAAGTTTTTTCTAAGGAATTGAAAGAAATGACCTAGAAATATGCAAAAAAAATTTCATTGCCTTTGAAAAACGTCATTTCAACACTCACAATGACCCCATCATGCTCAGCAGGACTTGGCACAGGCTGAAGGATGCTCCTGGCCAGATCCTGGAAACAGACTCTCCATGTTGGAGAGGGTCTCTTGAGTCTGTTTTTCAAAGCTCACCTCACCCCATGCCTACAACCACTGTACAGAGTTGTGTGTTTGTGTGCGTGTGCATATTTTAATGGATGGAAATTGATACCACTACTTGTGTGCTTAAGTGGCTGCATGCACTTCTCCCTTCCCTTTGGCAAAGTCAATACCTTAAACAAAGCACTGAAAGAAAAATTCTGCTCAGAGTAACGTGCCCAGACTACAACCAACGTGATGGGGACTCCAGTCGATACTGTAATAAAAACAACCCGACAAGCAACAGCAGGCAGAGAACTCAACCTGTCATGTATGTACCATTAATAAAGAAAGGCAGCAATGGATTTGCAGCACCAAGGACAGGATCTGGCTTTGCTGCTTCAGCGCTTTGCCATGATTTCACATCTAAGTGTGCACAAGCCTTTTAATTAGGCTTATAAAAGCCTGCAAGGTTATTAATACGTGTGGCAGTGTACATAAGGAATGATTTCTAGGCCACAAAATCTAGGTACTAGCTGTCTTTCTGAAGTCAAGCATTTGTACTCAGCTGAAGCTGCTGGAAAAGCCTTTTCCAGCCTTGCTTGGCATCTAAACGAAGCCCAATGTCCTGACAGGACTCTGATGAGAACCCAGCGAGTGGAGGTAGGTTGAGATGTAGGGTTCAGCAGCTAAGTATTAAATGTAGAGCTGCATTATACCCTGGGACACTGATTCCATTATAATCAGAAGCTTTACAGCACTTTCATGATAGCTCTTTGCCTTCAGACATTTGAGCTTAGCCAGTTTGGTCAGGAATTCGCTTTTCATCATATGCAAAAATTTCTTTAAGCTGCCTTTTTTAGTGTCTCCTCAGAATTCAGGAAATACTTAAATTACACTCACGGCTCCAGTTTCTCCACTGATATTCTAGGGATACTGTGATTGCTCTAATTAATTTAAATGGATGTTTAACTTGGAATTGAGTGGAAAAAATTAAAAGCAGTTCCAAAAATGCATCTGAACAGGTCCTCCCTGCCAATTGTTGTCACTTATAACCACATTTTCTATTTTTAGGGTATGTTTTACTGCCAAACAGCAATTCCACCTGAAAGGGCTGCAATTCAGCACAGGACTGAAATGCCACACACACACACAGAGCAGCAAATCTTCATTCCAAACTTGGGGGAAAAAAAGCCAACAAAAGTCCAAAATAAATCAAAACAAAAAAAATAGCCCACTCACTGAGGAAAATGACACGGTTCTGTTACTGATAATTGTGAACGGGCTCAGAAGCCCTGCACTTTGTTTGGCTTAACCAACTGAAATGACAAATTATGGCAAGTATTTTTACAAACCAGAAGGTTCTTTGCAGTCCCATGGCTTCCACCATATTGCAACACACATTTATTTGCTGGAGACACTGCTTGCAATACAAAATTATGAATATAAACCCAAAAGGGTTTCTAATTTCCTAGGAAACCACCACCTGACCAACCGAATCTAGCAGTCTGATACATTACGACAGGGTTTCATTTTGGGTTTAAATTCAAATGGGAATGAAAAGTGCAGAACAATAACCTGCTTTACAGAATGGTTTCTGACTGGTTTCTGGTTTGCAGGGTGTTTTCTGATTGGTCCATCTTGGAAAAAAATGTACTGGGAAGGCAGAAGGCATCTCAAGTTTTGGCCACTCGCAGCCAACACTGTCACTTGGCCAGGCACTGCAAGTTTTAACTATCACTGAAAACAGACACCTGCCCACTTGGAGCTCACTGCCAGCCCTGCTGGAGTCACTGCAAAGATGCCTGTTGGCTTCCATACTGCCTCACCAATCCTCGTGCCAGATGGGACCAGCAGCCAGATCTCCTCCCTGCCCTGCACCTCGTGCCAAGGTCAGGCATGATTTGAACCTCTCATCCCTTGAATTCAAGGGTGGACACTTTCCTGGGCAGGTATCCTAATGCTCTGTTTGAGCTGCTTTGCTCCAGCTTCCATCTGTGTTCCCAAGAAGGTGGAGTGAGTGGCTCACAACACTGAGTGCCACTGCCTCGTCTGAGTCTCCTTCTAAGGCTTGCAAAACCACATTTCCCATGAGTCTGTCCCTCAGGAGAAACAAAAAGGAAACTGAGACTGTCAAGTATCAGCCCCTGGGTGAGGACAAGCTTCCAGCAGAAACAAAAGGAGCAGGGGGGTG